>QRFJ01003614.1:0-20004 GCA_006176705.1 Cocos nucifera
CTAAGGACTTCATCACAACAATGGAGTTCATTAGAAGATGTAAACTTATGATGAAAAGGATGTCAAAATATTTTTGTTAATTAATAAATTAATTATAATTATAAAATAGCTCAACCATTAACAGGCTGATGATTGACTATGGGATATAATTTTCAACAACTCCCACTTGTCCTAAATCTACTCGGCACAGTATCTAATACCCATCTTCGACTTATGGTTGTCGAACTCCTTTATTACTAGGGCTTTAGTGAAGGGGTCGGCTAGGTTCTTCTTTCCATCGATCTTTTGAAGGTCGACGTCACCATGATCTACGATTTCATGGACCAAATGATAGTGGCGCAGAATGTGCTTTATTCGCTGGTGTGCCTTCAGTTCTTTTGCTTGAGCTATGGTACCAGTGCTGTCGCAGTAGAGTAGAACTAGACCATCAATGGAGGGTGCTACTCCAAGTTTGATGATGTACTTCCTTAGCCACATAGCTTTTTTTGCTGCATCTAATGCTGCCATATACTCTGCTTCGTAAATAAAGTCAGCCACTTTATGTTGCTTGAAACTTTTCAAGCAGATAACTCCACCATTTAGACTAGAGATATACCCTGACACACTTTTACTATCATCATGGTCAGATTGAAAGCTAGAGTCTGTAAATTCCATAAGCTTCAGATCTGACTCACCATAAACCAACCATTGGTCCTTAGTATTTCTCGAATACTTAAGGATGGTTTTAACCATCTTTCAGTAATTTTCTCTAGGATCAGACTTGTATCTACTCACCACTCCTAGTAAGTATGCCACATCTGCTCTCGTATATATCATTGCATACATAACAAATCCCACTATCGAAGCATATGGGATTCTACTCATACGCTCTCTCTCTTCAGGAGTTGTCGAACAGTCCTTCTTAGAGAGAAAAATTTTTTGGCCTATCAAAAGATAGCCCTTTTTGGAATTCTCCATGCTGAATCTCTTCAGCATAGTTTCTATGTATGTGGACTAAGATATACCAAGCATCCTTTTAGATCTATCCCTATAGATCTTCATCCCTAGGATGAAGGATGCTTCACCCAAGTCCTTCATGGAGAACTGTGATGACAACCAGACTTTTATTCCTTGTAGTGCAGAGATATCATTCTCAATTAAGAGAATGTCATCCATGTACAAAATAAGAAATACCACTACTGGACCATTTGCCTATTTATAAATGCAGGGTTCTTCTCCGTTCTTAATGAAGCCATACATTTTGATCACTTTATCAAAACACATATTCCAACTCTGAGATGCCTGCTTCAATCCATAAATGGATTTCTAAAGCTTGCACACCTTAAACTCATCTGTGGATGTGAACTCTTCAGGTTGTATCATATACACCTCTTCGGTAAGCTCTCCATTTAGAAAAGCTGTCTTCACATCTATTTGCCAGATCTCATAGTCTAGATGGGTAGCAATGGCAAGCATGATCTGAATGGACTTGAGCATTGCCACAGGAGAGAACATCTCATCATAGTCAATACCATAATGTTGACGATACCCCTTAGCAACCAGATGGGCTTTATAGGTCTCCACCTTTTCATCTACACCCCTCTTCCTTTTGAAGACCCACTTACATCCAATGGGTTTAACCCCTTTAGGTGGGTCAACTAATATCCATACATCATTGACCTTCATGGAATCCATTTCGGATCTCATGGCTTCTATCCATTTCTTAGATTTGGATCTCTGCATCACATCCATATAAGTGATCGAGTCCTCATCATTCTCATCGAGTTCAATGGGATCACCATTCTGGATTAAGAATCCATAGTATCTATCTAGATGGTGCGGTACTCTACCAGATCGTCTTAATGGTGCGGGCTTACTAGGCTTCGAATCTGATCTGATCAAATCCAACTTAGGTTCAACATTCTGTGTCAGACTTTCTATCTATTGAACTTCATCAAGTTCAATCTTAGAGGCAACAGTTCCTTCACCAAGGAACTTCTTTTCCAAAAAGGTTGCCCTATGGCTGACGAACACCTTTCGTTCATTAGCATGATAGAAATAGTATCCTTTGGTCTTTTTTGGATAACCTATGAATGTACACTTATCAGACCTAGGTCCAAGTTTGTCTGTAACTAACCGTTTGACATAAGTCAAGCACCCCCAATCCCTAAGGTGTGAAAGTGCTAGCTTACACCCTGTCCATATCTCATATGGGGTTTTAACTACAGACTTACTTAGAATCCTATTTAATAGATAACAAGATGATTTGAGTGCATATCCCCAGAAGGATATCAGCAAGCTGGCAAATTTCATCATGGATCGAACCATGTCTAACAAAGTCCGATTCCTTCTTTCAGACACACCATTATGTTGTGGTGTTCCAAGAGGAGTCCATTGGATGAGAATTTCATTCTCTCCTAGATATATGAGAAACTCACCAGAAAGGTATTTTTCTCCTCAGTCAGATCGAAGAGTTTTAATACTCTTTTTAGTTTGTTTTTCTACTTCACTTCAGAATCGTTTGAACATTTCAAAAGAATCCAACTTATATTTCAACAGATAGACATATCCAAATTTGGATAGATCATCTGTGAAAATGATGAAGTAGACATATCCACCTCTGGCACTTGTGCTCATTGGTCCACATACATCAGTATGTACTAGACCTAAGAGCTCATTGGCTCTCTCACCTTTTCTAGTAAAAGGTGACTTAGTCATTTTACCAAGAAGACATGACTCACAGATTGGAAGTGATTCACAATCATTGACTTCGAGGATTTCCTCTTGAGTCAACCTATTTATCCTGTTCTTATTTATATGACCTAGCCTATAGTACTATAAGTAGATATTTGATACACTATCTAATCTAGGGTGCTTGCCAGTAGAATAGACTACATTAACAGGTTGTGATAATATATATACACCATTATTCAATTATCCACAGAAAGCAGTAACATCATTCACAATGATTTACAAACTCATTTCTTTATTTAAATTTCATAATTGTTCATGGCCAAAAGGCCTACAGAAATGATATTTAAAAAGAAACTAGGACAGAAATGATAATCACTAAGAACAACGGTATGAGATTCAAATACAAGTTTCAAAATTTCTAAAGCTAGAACTGAAATTGGTCTTCCATCTCAAACATTTAGAAATATCTTGTCTTGCTCGAATCTTCTACTGACTTGCAACCCCTACAATAAATTGCAAATATAGTAAGGGCTATCGGTATCCAATACTTTGTTAGTAATATCACAAATAGAGAAATTACAAGGAGTTATCATATAAATACTTTGCCTAGCAATAGCTTGCTTTTTTCTCTGCCATGTACTGGGGACAGTTCCTCTTCCAGTGCCTCCGCTTCTTGCAAAAGAAGCATTCAGCTTGACTCTTACAGGCTTGATCTTCCTGGTTTGGCCCTACACTAATGTCCCAGCTTGAACTTGCACCTTCTTTGTTTTCTTTTTCTTTTTCTTCTTTCCTTCCCTAAAGGATCGATAACCAGAAGATGAACCTCCCACTAAGTTTATCGATGCTTTATGGAGCTGGTGATCCTTATCAAAGTTTTGAAGTAACCCTAGTAAGCCATGGTAGTTTACTTTAGGCTTTGTCATTCTGTAATGAGTAAGAAAAGAGAGATAGAACTTTGGCAGCGAGTTCAGTATTGCATCTTTTTCAAGTTATTCATGCAAAGAAAAGCTGAGTTTGCTCAAGCACTCTATCAGCTCGATCATATACAATACATGATCAGTGATAGAGGCTCCATCCCACATTCTGGCGAAGATGGTGCAACTAGTCTTATGCCTTTCAATGTCATCGGATGTGCCAAAAGAATTCTTCAACACTTGGAGCATTTCATTTGGCTAAGCTATCTCAAACCTATGACTGAACTCATCACTCATCGTAGCCAGCATAATGCAGCACACTATGGTTCGATCACTGAGCTACTTTTGATAAGTATCTCTAACTGTTCCACGTGCATTGGCAGCTGGCTCCTTAGGTGCAAGATCCATTAGCACATATAGGATCCGTTCATGCTCTAAGATAATCTTCAACTTTTGGTACCAGCTATTGAAGTTGGGTCCTACCAACTTATCATTGTTCAATAATGATCGGAGCGATAGAAAAGTGGCCATGTCTGCACAAAGAAAAATCAAAATCTAATTAGTAATTGATTCATTAAACCTAAAGATTTATACTTTAATCAAAAAGTTTCTCTCACTATTTTATTAGAATTGGTAGCCTCTACCTCCAATTCGAGGAATTACCCTAATTCCTTAGTGGATACTAGAATCCATATAGACTGCACACGAGCCTAACTTTGGTAGGCCCATCCATGTACATCTAAGGATAGGTTCATAACCAATTGTTTCACCAAATAATTTTTAGTAATTAAATTTTACCCCAGGCCCTGATCAGTTGGCTTTGGCCTTCTCAAAAAAAGGTCTAGTTAGGTCCAACCATTACCATGACCATACTTGGCCCATCCAACCAATGAATGATCAGGCCCAACTTTGGTTGGCCTACCTAACCACCATTTAGAAAAATGTATCCAAGAGATCATATAATGAATGATAATTCCATCAATTGATAAGCACTAGGCTTTTGGGCCTCTAATGATTATCCAACTAATGGACTCATTATCATTCACTTTAATGGAAGGCTATGATCCAGTTATTATATAACTATTTTATTTTAGGGATCTAATAATTTTAAAAAATTTAATTTATAGAAGCGAGTAGATCAGATTAACCAGCTTGTCATGATCCTCCTACTAACTTCACCAAGTCAGCTTAAGGAAGATAATTAATAGGTTGGTCTAGGAGCACCTAAATCAGTCAAACTAATTTACCTAGCTGACATAGGTCAGCTCGAATAGTTAAGCGATCTGATCAAAACATAATCTCACCAAGAGGCTAGGTAAGTTCGATTAGTGAAAGGGTCTATCAGGCTTGCCTTAGATACTATCAGAAATGGCCAGTTAAGCGAGCTACCAATTAAAAATCACTGGTCTGATTTACCTTAGACACCAATTGGTTTAATTAGTTTCGATTAGATCAACCTAACAGTTCATCCTAGACCATGTAGTCAAGAATCAAGTCCATCTTAGGTCTTGTTAAAGATATGAACTTGACCAACTATAACTATTGCAATTGATCTAGAGAATCCTTGACCTAATCTAAGACAATAATTGATTAGATTTAGTCAATTCTCTAATTACAATAATTGATTAGATTTAGTCAATTCTCTAATTAAGTCCATTCTTTAATCTAACCCTAGATCTAACCCAATTAATGGACCTAATTTCTACTAACCCATTAACCCAATGTGTTATGATTCGTGTCATAGGATCTTCAATTTACAATCCTAGAACCTAATCAAACAACTTCTTAATTCTTAATTAAGTTTTGGGCTGAGGGTTGGGGTTTGGCTTTTTGAAAATAGTTTTCATGTTTGTAAAATATTTTTACAACATAGTTCTATTAACCAAGTTGCATGTTTGATTTATAATCAATATTTAAGTAATATAAACATGAATCTACTTTAGATCTAATCTAAACAAGTTCATGTAATTGAAATAGTTTCAATAATAATCAATCATAAATCTTTCTAAATTAAATCTAACATATTTATAAAGATTAAAATTAGATTAAAATATTTTTAATTAGATCATAAAATCTTTTAAATTTAATTTAAAATTTTATGATCAATATTTTAGATCAGCACATACTAGAACAACTATTTACTGTAAGGGATAAACCTTACAACAGAACAACCTTATGATAGTCCGTGCAATCTAAAATATTTTATTTTTAAATCTAAAATTATTTTAAATTTATTAAATTATAAATAAAATTAGATTAAATCTAATAAATTTATAATTAGAGTCAGATCATCATGAACTAGGACAACCTATTCATTGTAAGAGGTAAATCTTACGGCAGGACAACCTTATGGTAGTTCGTGAGATCTAAATTTTTTTTAAAATTTTAGATTTAATAATTAGATTATAAATTAAATCTAATCTAAGAAATAATCTAAACATACATAAAAATTATATAATAACAATCTGACTCTGATACCAATTGAAGGAACCAAATTTAGGATTTTACAGATAGATCTTGAAAATATTTTCAAGATCTTGCAGTGAAAGAATTAAATAAATTAAATATTTATTTAAATAAATATATAAATATCTAGATCTTAGATCTATTATATGATCAAGGTATGATATTAAATCAAAAGTTAAAATCAAATAAGAAAGTAAAAGGTTAATCAAATCAACCTAGATCTATACTATATCAAATATAGGTATGAAGTTAATAGATCAGATCTATTACCTGAGCAAGTTAGACGTTCTAACTTGCTGATCTAAGCTTGAGGATGAAGTCATGAGCCACACATGTATCTGGCCTCTAGGAGTCATCCACACGAGCCTACGATCTCTGATCTGAAGTTCGATGCAGGAAATCAATACAGGATGCTAGTACTATGCTGATCCTTCTTCGACGATCGATCCGATGCTCCCTTCTTCAAAATTTGGACTCTATAAAATATAAGATGAAAGATGAAAGTTTATTGATCTAAGACTCTCTTAGAAAAAACTCAAAAAAGAAGAAGAGATTAAAAATCAAACAGCCCTAGAAGAAGATCCTCTTCTTCTTCTCTTTTCTCTCACCTAGATACCTAGTTTGGTGCCTAATAAACCCCCACACCCAAGGACCTTCTTCCTCTGATTTTTATACACCCCAAACCTCTCCTAAATCTCTATATTCGATGAAAAAATTAGAATAAAATTCATCCAATAAATAGAGAAAAAGAAGAGTCCAAGTTAGATCAAAATCCTAGACTAGGAATATCTAAACATGGGAAGTTGTTGGGGTGCCCAACTCTTGAGCGCCTCTTCCATAATTATTAGCGTGGACCAGCAAGGGAGGGTGCATAAAAAAGGAGATGATTTTCATAGAATAAGAGAAGAATTAATTAAAAGAGGGGGCAGCACTCAAGGGAAGGTGTTTTGGTCAACAAAGATTCTATCTCATAGAATCCTAAGCAAAACTAACTCCTCTTTTGACTTGGTCTTCCAATAAATTATCTTATGAGAAAAGGAGAAGAGAAAGAGGGTGTGAGAAGCCATGGGTGTCAAGAATTTTTACGTAAGAAATAAAACAAAAAGGACATGGGGCATGAGGATTAAGTGGCGCAAGTGATAGGAAGTCCTAGTCACACTAGGACTCCTATTTTGACTTGGTCAAACAAGATCTTTTAACCAAATAAAATCAAGATTAAACCAACCCAATTAAATAAGATCCTAATTCATTTAAAAATTTAATTAAATTAGATTAAATTAGATTTAATTTTAATTTATTTTCTAATCAAATTAAAAAATTGGGTTAATCCAAGTCCTAGTTAGACTAGGACTAGTTCTTTCTTTCACTTGGATTATCTAATAAAGCAATTGAACTTGATCCAATCAAGCCCAAACAAAATATAATTAAATCATATTTAATTAGACTTAATCTCAGCCTATTGGCTTAATCAAATTAAGTCAATTAGCAATCCAATTGCTAATCGATCTTCCTGCAACACTTGCACTAGGTTAAACACCAATCGTATTGATTGTTTAACCCTAGAACGATTCTTAATCATTGATCAACCATTAGATCAGATTGTAAGCTCTAATGTGTGTGACCTCATAGGTCCAAATCTAAGTCAGTAGCATAGGAATAAATTTTTATACCAATCAAAGTGACCATCTAGCAATGATACCCGACGGTCGGATAGGTTGAAGGTGTAGAACACCATCCTTAGAACCCATGCAGATATAGTTTCTATATAATTCATCCCCTTGACCACAATGCTCGTAGAACACCTTCGAGTTCAACTATCAACTTTGATCAGATTGTCCATATTATATTTTAAAATATCAAATCCATCTAATAGATTATCCTGGCCATGATTTTGCTATATTAAAATATAGTGATACATTCTTCTCCAACTCTTGGAGTGGTCAATTCCATCTTGATCATACTCTGACTTTGCAAGTACTTGACTATGCCCAGAAGCCTTTTATTACTGAATTAAAAATTTAGTTAGTTCGGTACCGAAGCACAGTGAGTTGCTTGCAAGTCACTGAGGTGATCTTAGGTCTAAGGGATACTTATACCTATATCCCATCAGAGACATTCTTGATAGCAAAATGCTCTGAAGTTGGTCATGTTCAATGACGATGTACCCATACATCTCACCTATATACCATACCAATGTCTTCACACTCCTTGGTTAAGAGGACAACGAACCTATATGGCATATAGCGACCTATGCTCGATCGATGCTGTTGTCCTAATTAATAGCCTATCATTTGGTCGTGAACAAATTTAAGGACTAATTGATAAATTCTCTCTTTATTGAAACTAAATAGTCCTAAGGACTTCATCACAATAATGAAGTTCATTAGAAGATGTAAACTTATAATGAAAAAAAATTCAAAATATTTTTATTAATTAATAAATAAATTATAATTATAAAATAGCTCAACCATCAACAAGCTGACGATTGGCTTTGGGACATAATTTCCAACACAATGCCCCTGCTTCTTATAAAAGAAGCACTCTGCCTGGCTCTAGTCGGACTTGCACTTCTTGATTGGACCCTGTGCAGATGTCCCAGTACATGGCTGCACCTTCTTGTTCTTCTTCTTCTTGTTCTTCTTTTCTTTCTTAAAGGGTCGATGAGAAGAAAAAGATCCTTCCATAACATTCACCGACTTCTTATGGAGCTGGTGATCCTTCTCAAAGTTCTGTAGTAACCCCAACAAGCCATGGTAGTTTACTGCAAGCTCTGTCATTCGAAAATAAGTAAGAAAGTAGAGAAAGAACTTGGCAAGGAATTCAGGATTGCATCCTTCTCGAGCTGCTCATGCAGGGGGAAGCCCAGCTTACTCGGGTGTTCAATCATCTCGATCATGTATAATACATAATCAGTGACTAACGTCTCATCCCTCATCCAAGTGTTAAAAATAGCATAACTAGTTTTGTGCCTCTCAACATTGTTAGGCAAGCGAAAGGAGTCATTCAATATTTGAAGCATCTTCTGTGGCTGGGCATTTTCAAACTTGCAGCTGATCTCATCATTTATTGCCGCCAGCATGATGCACCAAACAATGGTGCGGTCACTAAGCCACTTTTGGTAAGTGTCTCTGATCATTCCTCTAGTATTCGGAGCTAGCTCCTTAGGTGCTAGATTTGTCAAAATATATAGGATCCATTCATGCTCTAGGATGATTTTCAACTTTCAATACCAACTATCAAAGTTAGATCCCATCAATTTATCATTGTCCAACAATGACCGAAGCAATAGAGTAGTGGCCATATCTGCATTAAAAAAATCAAACCTAATTAGTATATGAATTGTTAATCCTAAAGACTTGAACTTTAGTCAAAAGGTCCTTCCACTATTTTATACGAACTAGTAACCTCTACCTTCAATTTGAGAAATTATTTTAATTTCTTAGTGGATACTAGAATCCACACAAGCTACATATGAGCCCAACTTTGGTTGGTCAACTCATATGGATCAATGGATAGGTTCATAATCAATTATTTCTCTAAACAACTTCTAGTATTATAATTTTGCTCTGAAAACCTAATCAGTAGTATTTGGCCTCCACTAAAAAGATTTAGTTAGGTCCAACCATTAACATGATCATATTTGATGCATCAGACTAATAAATGATGAGGCCCAATTTTGGCTGGCCAACCTGACCACTATTAAAAAGACACGACCAAATCATCATATTATAAATGATAATTCCATTAGTCAATAAACACTAGGCCTTTGGGCCCCCAATGATTATTAGACTAATGGATCCATTATCACTCAACTTAATGAAAAGCTATGACTTAGTTATCATCATAACTTTATAATTTTTAAGGATCTAATAATTTTAGAAAATTTGATTAACTCATTTTAAGAAGAGAAAAGAGAACTAGCCAATTTCGATCCTTCCACTGACTTCACCAAGTCGGATAAAATAGGATCTAATTAAAGCTAGCATTAGGAGCACCTAAATCAGTCACACCATCTAATTGACATGGGTGAGCCCAAATCACCAAGTGATCTAATCAAAATCTAATTCATCAGGATGACCAGGTAACTAAGATCAGTGGAAGGGATGTGCTATTAACTCATCAAAGATTAAAATTAGTGCAAGTAGCTCCAAATTAAAAACAACTGGTCTAAACTACCAAACTAACCTTAGACACCATCCAGTTCACTAGTTTTAATTTGACCAACCTAGTAATCTTGGGTTCGATTGCATAGCCATGAATCAAGTCCATTTGGTCCTTGTTAAAGGCATGGACTTGAACAACTACAACTATTGTAATTAAGTCTAAATAGTCCTTGACCTAATCTAAATCAATATTTGGTTAAATTTGATAAATTACTCTAATTAGTCCATTCTTTAACTAACTTTAGGTCTAAACCAATTAATGAATTTAATTCAGCTAACCTAATAATCCAAATTTTATGATTAATAACTTATGATCTATAATTCACAATTCTAGATCCTAATTCATAACCCTTAATTCTTTATTAAATTTTTGGGCTGAGGGTTTGGGTTCAGCATTTTAAAAATATTTTTTAAAATTTTAAAATATTTTTTACAACCTAGCACTATTCACTAAATGGGTCAACCTATTTCAAAAATTGGGTCGGCTTATTTCATAAATGGTACTAGTTGTAGAGTTTAATCTGAATCTATGTACACTACAAAAAAAAATTATGAATCAATTTAGATCTAATCTAAACACATATTAATGAATAAAAATTAGATTACAGTTAATTTAATTAAATCATAAAAAATATTAGATCATATCTAAAGTTTTATGATTAACATTTTAAATCCATACCAGGATAATCTTTTTACTCTAAGGGATAAACCTTACAATAGGACAATCTTTAGTCCATTCAATCAAGATTTTATTTTTAGATCTAAAAATCAAATTATTATTTAGATTTAATCTAAAAAATAATCTAAATATGCATATACATCATATTAAAAAATCTAGATGCTCTGATACGATTGTTGGGATGCATGTAGGATTTCTAGCTCTACTTTCAAAACTTTTTAAAAATTAATTATAATAGAAATAATAATTAATCTAATTAATTTATAAAAAGCTATAGATCTGATTTATAAATTCTACATTACCAGGATCTAATATGATATATACATACATGCAATGAAATCTAAAAATAAAAGGCTATAAGCAGTAAAATACTTTTTGATGAATACATTAATTATAATATAAAAAGTATCAAAATTCATGTTATTTTATTTTTTTAGTTATATTTGATATTTTTTATGACCTTTATAGGAATAATTAATTTTTAATATTTTAATCATAAATCAACTAAAAATGGCCCTCCAATATATGTAGATGATGCTTAAGTTTAAATTCTAGCTTATTCTATGCACAACATGCAAAGATGCATGGATGTGAATATATGGAAAAAAAAAAAAAAAAGCGTAGAGCAGAGATAGATGTAGGTTTGGCTTTGGCAATTAATGATAGGGTCAAAAGCATTTAATGCTTAAAAGTTTTGGGCGTGGCTGATACTCTGAAGAATAGAATTAGGATATGTTATGCTGGGTGTTGCACGAACGTAAACGCATAAGAATGCGCTGAGAAGGAAAGGCCAAGCAATTAAAGAACTCAGGTGGGCATAGTGAGGAATTAGCGCGGGATCAAAATGGAAAGAAGGCCACGCGCGAGAGGATATCCGGCATTTAAAAAATAGAAAAAAATAACTTTTTTGAAAATTCTTTAGAGAGGTAGGATTTGGAGTAAATGGCAACTCTCCTTCTTAGTTTATCTTTCTTTTCCTTCGTCTCATTCATCCAAATCTCTTTATTATTTAATCTCAATCATCCATTCTCTTAAAATGCATCCTTTTATTTGTTCCACATCTAAAAATCAGAAAAATCTCTTCTCTCTTGGTACTTATAAATAAAGTCCAGTACTGAGATATAACTCTCCACACCATAATTCTTGTAGGAGCCCATGTAACAGGCAAAAATACCTACCCATAAAATTTTAATCTACATTATTTTCACTTTCTTCCATCCTTCCAATATATGAGAAGAAGAGTTATTCAGGGGAAGGTTGGCCGGGAGAGGTTTTTTTTGTGTTTTTATTTTCTTGTTTCAACTCCAAGCCCTGTTAATGGCTTGGAAGTTAAAAATCTTATTTTTGTTATAGAAACTTTTATCAGCAATAAAAATTAATTTTTTTCTCTTCAAATTTTATTTTCGGCAAATAGGATAGTTTAAATTTCTGCAATTTAATTCTTATAATTTTTATTTTCAGCATATACGATAGTTTAATTTTCATGCTTATTTACTTTCTGTAAATCTTTAATTTTTATAATTTAAATTTCAGTAAGTATTATAGAATTTAATTTTAAATAATTTTAAAGTTTTAATTTAAATCATATATAGCTAAGCAATCCTCTATGATTTGTAATGAAGCTAAAATCATGATTAAGAGCTCTTTTTAGGATTTCTCCTCGACTTTTATATTGTTTAGAGTTCTTCTTTCTTCAAGCATCTTGCCAAGAGACTTGATGGACTATCATTGAGTTTCAATCCCTTTATAGTTCATGCTTGATTCGGTGCAAGAAGGATAATAGGAAGAAGGCTTATAATTTTATTAATTTCTTTTCTCTTCTTTCTTATGAAAAACTTTGATGAATTTTTGTTGGATCACAATCCCTTCATAATCCACACTTGGATAACACAAGAGAAGTAATTGAAAGGAGAGTTCTTTAATTAGGATGAATGCTTGTCCATGCATTACACCTTAATCAAGGAACATCATAAGAGAAATCTTAAAAAGACTTTCTAAGTCATTGGTCCAGTAGATTCAAAAGCCCTAGATCTTTAGATTATTATTTTTTAAAATTAATTTACTATTTAGTAGTAAGTATCAATCAATTTTTCAAAACTCATTGTTAAAATTCGCCTGAGCAAGGATTTGAATGTAATTTAAATATAATTCCTCGTGGGATCGATCTATACTCGCTAGACATCCTACTTTGCACACCGTGCGCTTGCGGTTAATTTTAAGACACATCAAGTTTTTAGCACTATTGTCGGAGAATTAATGTATTTTAAATTATATTCTAAATTCTTGTTCTTCATACTTTTAGTTTAATTTTAGTCTGACCTTTCTAATTTTTTTTCTTTTTATCCTGCTTTGTAAAAAATTGGTGAGTGCTAAAAAACAGGTATATAATCTAATCTTTTTCTTTTCTTTTAGCTTACTAGTTTGATCTTAGTTCAATATTCATTTTTCTTGTTTAATTAAAACTTGTTTGTTCTTATGGATTGTGCATAAGCATATCTAAACTACTTTAAGGGCACAAATCTAAACAAGATAAGGTGGAAATTTTATCACCCTTCCTTAGCACACAAACAAGTTTTCTCATCTGCATTCATCCTAACCTTAAATAAAATCAATTAGACGTCAACCCTAGGGACATTCGAGCTCATTAGGACAAGAAAACCCAAGAGTTAGATCGGGTTTAAGTTGGTTGGCCTGTCGATGTCTAGGAAGGTGGTTTGTGGGATGACTGGGCCCGAAGGAATGTGGTTTTTAATTAGTTCCGTTCACTTATCTGGCCAATCTAATTGATATCTAAAGAAAGCAATGAGGGGACTCCCACTAATCTTATACTTACCTGACTGATTCGATTAGTCAATTTCGAACTTGGAGTGCTTGAAGGTAATCTTGACAGTTAGGAGCTATCTAGAATTAGGATAACCTAAGATAGATAATTGCTTGATAAGTGTTTGAAAAATCAAAAAAAAAAAATCTTAACTAATTCTTCTTTCTCTTCTCTTTTCTTTAAAAAAATTAAAAAAATAAAAAAAAATATAAAACAAAGTGAGTTATCTACTTTCTTTGTGAAGAAGAATTTTAGATCGACTAGTTAGAATTGATTCAATTCCTGTGTCAAGCCTTAAAGTCCCTAAAATGGAAGAAATCAATCAGCCCAAACCCTTAAAGATTTATGTTACCTAGTTGGGTCTGTCTAGACTTCTTGCATCAGGTTGCCCTAACCTATTGCAAATAATTTTGAAATTAAACTCCAAATAATTAATATGCTTCCAAAGTTCATTAGAATAGAAAATGCATATATATTCATTAGGAAATTTGAAGATGTTTATGCAACTATGAGGCTATAACAACTTTCTGAGGTAGATCAAGCTGAGACTAATCAGCTATTATCTGTCCTTGAAAAATTAGATTCCATATTGGTTTGATCCCACACCCATTGTGGTATACTGATCACTCAGCCATTAGACATCTCTGAGCAGAAGAAAGATGCCAAGGCGTGCTTAATTCGATGGATCTTGCTCCTTCAAGAATTTGACCTAAAAATCAAGGATAAGAAAGAAATAGAGAATGCAGTAGCTAGTGATCACTTATCCCAAATCATAGTTGCATATATCTTGTGAGCCAATCTGTTAATATTGATTTTTTTGATGAATTAACTCATGTCTGTGTCCATGAACATGGTATGCTAATAATTGTAACTATTTAGCCATTGGTAAAGTTTCTTTCCACTGGACCACTCAAGACAAGCACAAATTCTTCATCCAAGTGAAGTATTTCATTTAGGATGACCTATACCTATTCAAACATTATCCTGATCAGATCATTGGGAGGTGTATCCCGGATAATGAAGTTAGAAGTATTTTATCTTTTTGTCATAATCAAGCATGTGGTGGTCATTTTGCATCCAAAAAGATAGCTGCAAAAATCCTCCAATGTGGATTTTATTGGCCCAATTTATTTAAAGATGCTCACGAGTACTATAGAAGTTGTGCTCGATTCCAACAAATAGGTCGAGTCACCAAGAGAAACATGATGCCACTTAATCCAATCTTGGTGGTCAAAATTTTTGATGTTTGGGGGATTGACTTCATGGGACCATTTCCAAACTCCTTTGAAAATAAATATATTTTAGTAGCTATCGATTATGTCTCTAAGTAGATAGAAGCTATTTCTTGTAGATCAATAGATAGCAAAGTGGTCATTAAATTTCTCAAAAAAAATATTCTCTCCCATTTTGGTACTCCTAGAGCAATCATTAGTGATCCGAGGACATATTTTTGCAATCAATCCTTTGCAACTTTATTGAAAAAATATAATGTCACCCATAAGTTGGCCACACCGTTTATCCGTATCATCCTCAAACTAATGGGTAAGTAGAAGTGTCCAACAGACAAATCAAATAGATCCTGAAGAAAACTGTTAATGCCAATAGAAATGATTGGTCCTTGAAACTTGTAGATGCACTTTGGACATATCGCACTGCCTTTAAGACCAACCTAGAAATGTCTCCTTATTGGATTTATGTTTGGAAAATCTTGTCACTTGCTTGTTGAGCTAGAACACAAAGCCATGTGGGCCATTAAGAAATTAAATATGGATTTGGATGCAGTCGAAAACTATAGAAAGCTTCAGATTAATGAATTAGAAGAACTTAGTGAAGAAAAATCCTGATTTCCCAGACTAAAAGGTTCGTTCAGATCTGATCGGTGATCTAACTAAGATATATTTTAAACTAATTTCTCTATTATCTTAAATCAGATCTGAGATTGTTTTAGATCTAATTTTATTTATTCTAATAATACAGTAGAACATGATAGATAAATTAATTAGACTTATATTTACCTTGATTATTCAAGAGATAATCAACTATTAGCCTGTTGATGATCACCAAGATAACCATATAGCAGCGGAACGGTTATCTAGCCCGATCTACTAGCCACGCTAAAGATGCCTGGCCTCCTACTGTCGTACTACTCACGAGCTGGATCTAAGAGATCCTTTTCTTCCTCTATCACATCTTCAAAAAATTAGATCTAAATTTGATTTTGGAGGATCTTCAAAAACAACTTTCAAAGATCAGCAGTTGTCCTTTGCAGCAGCGCAGCCTTCTAGGCTTTTTCGTCGCCTTTCTCTCGCGCTAGATTGCACCAACTTAGATCCCAAACGTTTTCGTTGTGGGCTTGGAGAGGAGAGGGAGAAGATGAACTTGGCATGGAGGAGGAAGAGAGAGGAGTCTTGGGCATAGAGAATTATTCTTCTCTTTGAGTTGGGCGAGGGTCTTATTTATAGACTATGCGTGATCCAACTCCTCTTTATCCCAACCAATCACAACCCTTTGTGAAATTAGATCTAAATCTGATTGGTGGAAATAGAGTCCCTTGGATTCCTCCTTAGATGGTGCTTAAGATCAATCAAAGTTGGTTCTTAGGAGGAGTCTAGTCAAAATCCAATAAGGAGATGGAGTCCCTGTCCAACAGGGACTCCTGGGCGCCTCAAGCTTAGGCGCACGCCACCCTTGGCGAGCACCCTCCTCCTTGCTAGTTTCTGGTAGGGGGACAAGCCTCCATCAGCTCTTCAATAGGTGCGTGACATGTGGGCAGAAGTCAAAGTGTCAATGGTCAATATTTGATCAGTCAAAGGTCAACTTTTGATCAAAGTCAAAGGATGAGAAATGGCAGGTGACCAAAAATGGCAGGTATTGTCTTACAAAATAAGACAACCCTTTTTTGACCTGGACAGACTCCAATCAAACCAAGTGAAGGCCTCTAATCAAGCACAAACTCCTTTGGCTCAGTCAGGATAACTATTTATGATAGTAAAAAAAGAACGTTAGGTTCAATCGAGTGCTAGCACGATTTTCTTGGACCTAATTGAATCTCAATTAGATCAATTTGACCTGGATCAGTTCAATTGATGATCACTAGATTCAAACCCTTGTTTATGTGACCCAGTTAGGTTCAGTTCTGCATTGATAATGGAATATGTTCATGAGCTCTATCATCGACATCATTGAACCTCCTTTCGATAGATCAGAATCTTTATTCAAACAGCTAATGATCAATCATCTAAATCATTTCTAATTGCTCCAAAATCTACCAGTGCACCTAGCAGTATATTGGTGGCAATCCATCAGAGCTGAATGCAAATCTCTCTTGGTCGCAGCTACCTATGATTTAGGTTACTTCTATCTTAGCGCCCGATATCAATTAGGGTTAAAGGTGAACTCGTCAGCCCTAGTTTCTATCATAATGATGTAACATTACATTCAAGCCGATGTGAAAACCTAAATGAGAACTCTTTCTATTATTTTACTCTACCATGGCCCATGGGGCTTTTCTGACTTGATTCTTCATGATCAATCAATAAGGCTGCTCGCTCTACCGACCGAGGTAGATAGATTCTCATCTTGATGCAATCCAGTTCCTACAATGAACATGCTATAGCCAACATACACCTCAGGGATCTGAATGGCTAGGAGATTCGAGTATGGTATAGTCAAGACTATAACACCCTCAAGGTGAACTGTTTGATGCACCTCAGGTCAAAGATTCAGACACACCACTGCATTGAGCAGTCGAGTCAGTCATTGACGAGAAAGGTAGACTCCCTAATGATACTCGAGGTGGTCACGCTCAGTGCTCTCGTTCTCTAATAAGTTATTTCGTATCTCTCGCTCTGGTGTCTCCACAACCTATAAGACTCAAGACTCATGCTACTGAAAGGAAGGATGTAATCACCAACCTGTACTCGATCATCATCATCCTCAGTGATGATCCTATGGTCGAAGAGCATTTAATTAGTTAATAATGATTATTCATGTCTTAAATTTTCAACTCTTGAAAATATGAATTATCATTATCATTAACTTAAAGGATGTATCACAAACATTAAATACACATATGTGATAGAAAATAACCTATTTTATTGATTATAGTCAAAATTATAATTTTGTCCCTAGAAGTGTATTACAAGTGTCAGCCAATTTTGGCTTCTAGGACATATATATGTAACAATCTCCCACTTATCCTAAAGCTAATTGGCTACAAGTCTAAGTCCCATCTTCTCAAGATGGGTTTCAATTTTTTATTGTCCCAACGACTTTGTAAGTGGGTCTGCCGCATTATCTGCGGAATTGACTCTCTTGACCTCGACGTAACCTTTCTCGAGATAATCGCGAATGAGATGGTATCGCCGTTCAATGTGCTTGAATTTCTAGTGAGTCCTCGGCTCCTTAGCAAGGACTATGGTGCCATTGTTGTCGCAGTACAGAGAAATGGCATCTGATGGCATTACTCCAATTTCTGCAGCAAACTTTTTGTACCAGAATGCAGAAGAAATCATAAGATTAGACTCAATAACGAGCATACCTCCAGAAGGACCTTCCTTCTTGTTCTTTAGGGTGGCCAGGTAAGTAGGGCAGTTTCGCTTTCAGTGGTCGTCACTGTTGCAATGAAAATACTTTTCTTTGACAACGGCCTTCTTCTTCGGCTCTACATTCTTCTTCTTTCCTCCTTCCACCTTCTGCTTTTTCACCGACTTTTTTTTTTTTCAGAAGACTTTCTTTTGGAAGAAGTTCGTTCCATAGCAAGAATTGAGCCTTTAGAATCTTTCATAGAAAGCTTAGCGGTGACCAACATGTTCATTAATTCGGCCAAGGAATTTTGAAGTTTATGCATGTGGTAATTCATGATGAATTGCCCATATGCATCAGTCAAGGATTGCAGAATAACATCATTCTGCAGATCCAAGTCTAACTTCACACCGAGCTTCTCAAGCTCTTTCAAGTCCATGATTATCATCAGACAGTGATCTTGGACTGACTGCCCATCATGCATCTTAGCCTTAAAAAGTCATTTTGTGACTTGATACTTGGCTGCAGGACTCTGTTCACCAAACATCTCTTATAGGTGAGCCAACATTTGGCGAGCAGTCCTGATATCTTCATGTTGGTGCTGGAGCTCATCAGATATCGAGCCCAACATGTAATATCTAGCCTTATTATCATCGTCTATCCATTTTTTCATAGATGCTCTCTATTCAGCGGATGGACGGGTTGGTAAGGTGGGAGGGTCCTGGTCCGATACATGGGTTAACTTCTTGGAATTCAAAATGATTTTGTAGTTCTTGAGCCAATCTTTATAATTGGATCCAATCAGTCTATGTGTGTCCAGGATACGTGCTAATGGGTTGGACGCAGACATTTTTCTGTAGAGAATCAAAGATTCCAGTTAGATACTGTAATTATGACTTGACCAATTTATTTAGAAATTTTATTTTTAAACAAATTAGCTTCCACTATTTTCTTAGATCCCTACACTCCCTCCGTAGAGATGCAAAAATCTTCACGATTAATGATTTCTAGTGGGTGGTATGGTCTCACCAACTGACTCATCTCCTCACCTAATAGTTATTGATGATGGGTTAGCCAATGAGTGAACAACTCTTGTTCAATGATTCTCTAATCATGGTGCACCCAAACTTGATCTCTAATTCATGAATCTCACCGTATTCGAAATATTGATCCACTCCTTAGATAAGTCAGACCCACCATTTGCACAGATTGGATTCCTAATTGAGTCTCTCACCGTATCCAGAATATTGAGCCCAACTCATCCTCCAGCCCATAGTATCCAATGCCTAATAAACATGGTTGCGTCTTCCCGGTGCAACTGAGCCACTGTATTCAATCGAGAACAATCAACCCCGGAAAGGGTCCGCACATCTACAATGGTGGAAGACCTCAGACTTAATCCTTTCTTAGGAAGAATTGATTCAGATCTCGTAAACTAGACTTGTCATAGTCAATAAATTATGACTAACCTAATGGCATGATTAGCTCAGATTATTGACCTACTACAAATCAGAACTGAGTCAACAGATATGGCCAGGTAAGTGAGATCGGTGGATAGATATTGCCATTAACTCGTAAGAGAACGCATTCAGGTCGATGTAGCTCCCAATTAAAAATCAGTCGATCGTATCTACCAAACTTACCTTAGACACCAAATGTTAAGCCAAAACCAATTGGGTTAGCTACAATCCAAACTCTAACCTCTGAGCCTAATTAGGTCTTGCTTGATCGTGACTCGATTCTTTGACGCTAGGACTTACATCC
>QRFJ01003614.1:20974-85874 GCA_006176705.1 Cocos nucifera
AATTTTCTAAGGGATAAATCTCTCTTCTTTTATTAGGCTGGTCAATTTAAGCATTGTTGATCCCATCTAACCAACTCTTGATTCGGTTTGATCAACCGCTTAGACCTAATTGAGCTACCCAAGCCCGAACCCAGTATTATGAATATGTCTTAGATCTGAAATTCTCAATTTTAGACCTAATTAATATTCCATAAACTTAATTCTTAATTAAGTAGGGTTCATAAACAAAATATGCACAATAAATCCTAGGGTTTCAGGATCTAGGGTTTTGCAGAAAGTAAGTTTTGGGTTTCTGATTAAGGACGAACACGCAGCACCCCTACACATCATAAGAACACCCCATCGAATGGAAAGAGAGGGCCTTTAAACCCTTCTTCGTTCTTATGACCGGACGGCCAAGAGGAACGCCTTAATCAGGAACATGTCAATACTACAAAATAGTTTTAGATCTATATCATATATCTCATATACAAATTAGATCTAATCATGGCATATTTTGCATACATCTCATGTATCAAATCATGCATATTTTTCAGATCTAAATTATCTCATAATAATCTAAAAAATTAGATTTAAATTGATCTAATCAAAATAAATTCTAATCTAGACAATTATGTAGAACTATTCTACAACTAGTCTAGACATGCATCAATCATATCTCATATGATATTTAAAATTAAATAATTTTTATTTTACTTTTTTCAGATGTTATTATAACACTTATAATATCAAAAAATAGTAAATAAGAAGATCTAAAATATGATTTAATCAGATTAAATCAAAGACATGCAAAACTATTCTATAGAACTATTCTATTCTAGAACTAGTCATGCATATCTTCTAATCTTAGATCCAAATCATTTAATTTTAATTTTTCTGATTTCAGATCTGATCACATCTCATGTGACATCTAAAATCACTTTATTTTTTAATTAAAATAAAATTAAAATTAGATCTAAACAATTTAGAACCATGGCTCTGATACCAGTTGAAGGGAAATCCTGATTTTCCGGTCCAGGTTCGTCCAGATCTGATCAGATCAAGAGATATATTTCAAAAATTTTTCTCTTGATCCCAATCAGATCTTGATATATTTTAGATCTAATTCTTATTATTTTAATAAATAAAATAAAATAAGATAAATTAAATCAAATTTAATTTACCTGATTTGGGTAATCCTATTACCCTGTAGATGATCCTGATTGCAGCGGAAGGTTCTGGATCTAGCCACGCAAGCGCCTGGCCTCTACCGGTATCCACTCAGGTTGGATCTGGAGATCCACTTCTTCTCTATCATATCTCCAAAAATTAGATCTGGATCTGATCTGGAGGATCTTCAAAAAACTCCTTTTGAAGATCAGCAGTCGTCCTTTGCAGCAGTGCAGCCTTCTTAGCTTTTGATCGCCTTTCTTTTGATCTGGAATTGCACCAACCTAAGAGTCCAAAACTCTTTTGGACGTGGAGAGGAGAAGGGAGAAGAGAAGTTTGGCATGGAGGAAGAGGGAGAGAGGCAGCCTTGGGGCATGGGAGAATCTCTATTCTTCTCATTTCTGAGTTGGGCGCAGGGTCTTATTTATAGACTAAGCGTGATCCAACTCCTCTTCTTCCCAACCAATCACAACCCTTTGTGAAATCAGATCTAAATCTGATTGGTGGGAATAGAGTCCCCTGGATTCCTCCTTAGAGGGTGCCTAAGACCAGTCAAAGTTGGATTCTTAGTAGAACTCTAATTGGAATCCAAAAGGAGAGGTGGAGTCCTTGTCCAACAAGGACTCCTAGGCGCCTCCAACTTGGGCACACGCCACCCTAGGGTGGCGTGCGCCCTCCTCCTTGCCAGGTTCTGGCAGGGGGACACAGGCCCCCACCAGCTCTCCAATAGGTGCATGACATGTGGACAAAAGTCAAAGTGTCAATGGTCAACATTTGACCAGTCAAAGGTCAACTTTTGACCAAAGTCAAAGGACAAGAAATGGCAGGTGACCAAAAATGGCAGGTAATGTCTTACAAAATAAGACAACCTTTTCTGACTTGGACAACCTCCAGTCAGACCATATGAAGGCCTCTGATTGAGCACAAACTCCTTTGGCTCAGTCAGGACAACTTATTTATGATAGTAAAAGAAGAACGTTAGGTTCAATCGAGTGCTAGCACGATTTTCCTTGAACCTAATTGAATCTCATTCAGATCAATTGAACTAGATCAGTTCAATTGATGATCACCAGATTCAAACCCTTGTTTGTGTGACCCAGTTAGGTTCAGTTCTGTATGGTAATGGGATATGTCATGATCTCTATCATCGACATCATCGAAACTCCTTTCGATGGATCAGAACTCTTCTGATTCGAACAGCTAGAATGATCGATCATCTAAATCATTCTAATTGCTCCCAAAATCCACCAGTGACACCTAGCAGTATATGGTGGCAACCCATCAGAGCTGAATGCGAACCTCTTGGTGCAGCTACCTGTGTGATTAAGTTCTTCTATCTTGAGCCCCGATCAGATTAGGGTTAAGGTGAACTCGTCAAACCCTAGTCTCTGTCATATGATGTAATCATTCGATTCAAGTCCAATGTGAAAATCTAAATAGAAACTCTTTCTATTATTTCACTCTGCCATGGCCATGGGCTTCTGGACTTGATTCTCATGATTCATCATAGGGCTGCTCCTCTACCACCGAGGTAGATAGATTCCATCTTGATGCAATCCAGTTCCTACAATGAACATGCTATAGCCAACATACACCTCAGGGTTCCATATGGCTAGGAGACCGAGTAATGGTGTAGTCAAACTATAACACCCTCAAGGTGAACTGCCGATGCATCTCAGGTCAAAGAACCAGACACACTACTGCAGCATCGAGTCAGTCATTGATGAGAAGGTAGACTTCCTAATGACTACTCGAGGTGGTCACGCTCAGTGCCCTCGTTCTCTAACGAGTACCTGTACTCTCGCTCTGGTGTCTCCACACCATAGACTCAAGACTCATCTACTAAAGAGAAGCAATTGTATACCAACCTTCTAGATCAATCACCATCCTCGTGATGATCCTATGGTCGGGAGCATTTTATGAGTTAATAATGATTATTCATGTCTTAAATTTTCAACTCTTAAAAATATGAATTATAATTACCATTAACTCAAAGGATGTATCATAGACACTAAATACACATATGTGATAGAAAATATCCCATTTTATTGATTATAGTCAAAATTATAATTTTTTTCCTAGAAGTGTATTACAAGTGTCAGCCATTTCTGGCTTCTAGGGCACATATATCTAACACTTAGAAATGGAGCTTATGAAAATGCTAAGGTATACAAGGAATGAATAAAAGTTTTTCATGATCAAAAAATTTTTAAAAAATCTTTTACTCCTAGACAGAAAGTTTTTTTGTATAATTCTAGATTACACTTATTCCCTAAAAATTTGAGATCTAGATGGATAGGACCATTTTTAGTTAAAAAAGTTTTCTCACATAGAGCTGTAGAAATTAAAAATCCAAGCAATAGTGCTGTGTTTAAAGTGAATGGTCAATGATTAAAACCATTCTTGGAATTATCCACTGAAGTTATTGAGGAAGTCATGGTTCTCTATGAACCAACATATCTCGGTTGATTTATTTTCTAAGTGTAGTCTAGCTGAAGACTATAAACTTAGTGCTCCTAAGAGGCAACCCAGATCCTTGCATTTTAAATTTTTCTTTTTAGTTTATTTAGATTTTACTTCAATCAATGTCGAATAAGTTGGAGGACAGAACCAAAAAGAACATATGAAGACACCTGCTGAACCAAGGACACATCAAATCAGGTGTATTTTTTTATTTTTACCTTTTTTTTATTTTTCTTACCTCATTGAGGATAATGTAGAATAAGTTGGGGGTTGAGGGATAAACTTTGAACTTTACTTTGATCCTTTTTATGTAAAAATTTATTGATATTCACATACATACTATGCTTTAGACTTGAGTAATATTAGATATTTTAGCAGCATGTGATGCATATTTTAGATAAATTGAGAAGTATCGAGGGACTACATATTGATACAACTCAATAGAAGGTTGAGTATAGAATAAAAATTTATTTTTGAGTATTTCTAGCCTTTCGTACTATTATTTAAAGAAAATCAACCTCTTATAGGTATAAGTGGGATATATTGATGCATATACTTTTCACACTAAAAAAAAAAAAGAGAGAAAAAATATTGGTTTCCCACTGAGTAACTAGATCTCGTTGCCTAAGTAAGCAATGATATTTACATCAAAAAGTGGACAATATTTAAAAAAAAAATTATACAGCTAAGTCCCAATCCATAGCCTGTTTGACTCGAGTCAGTAAGCCTGAGGGGCATTTTACCCCTAATGTCTTAAAGCCAACTGGTTTGGGAGTCATTGGCCTAATACTAGCTATAAGGGTTAAATAGAAAGCTTAAGTGGTTAAGACATTGCATGGACTGTATTTTATCTAAAAAAAAAGAAATAGATGTGTGAATTTAAAACCACTAGACCATCTTAGAGTTAGATGATCCAAGGATAAAGATAGGGTGGATCAAAAAAAAATTTTGAAAAAATTTATGTTCTTTACTAAACCATTCTATTGGATAGCCTTAATATCCCAATGACATGCTTTGATAATTTTCTAGGTGGATATCATTTACTTCTAAAATTATTAAATAAATACTCATGTCAAAGAAAGTCAGTATTGTATATCAATATTTCTTTTACTCGAGGATGAGTAAAGTTCAAGTTGGAAGATGTAATGAATACATTAATTATAATATAAAAAATATCAAAATCCATGTTATTTTATTTTTTATTTATATATGATACTTTTTATGATCTTTGTAGGAATAATTAATTTTAAAGTTTGAATCGTAAATCAACAAGAAGTGGCCCTCCAACACATGTAGATGAAGCCTGAGTTAAATTCAGGCTTATTTTGTGCACAATATGCAAAGATACATAAATAAAAAAAAAATGCATAGAGCAATAATACAAAAAGAAAGGGTTGTTTTGGAAGAGATAGATGTAGGCTTTGGCTTTAGCAATTAATGATGGGGGCGTGGCTGATACTTTGAAGAATAGAATTAGGATTTGTTATGCTGGGTGTTGCACGAATGTAAACACAGAAGAATGCGCTGAGAAGGAAAGGCCAAGCAATTAAAGAACTTAGGTGGGCGTAGCGAGGATATAGCGTGGGATCAAAATGAAAAGAAGGCCATGCATGAGAGGATATTCAGTATTTAAAATATATATATATATATATTTTGAAAATTCTTTAGAGAGGAAGGATTTGGAGTAAATGGCAACTCTTCTTCTTGCCTTATCTTTCTTTCCCTTTATCTCATCCATCTAAACCTCTTTATTATTTAATCTCAACCATCCATTCTCTTAAAATGCATCCTTTTATTAGTCCCACATCTAAAAATCAGAAAATCCTCTTCTCTCTTGATGCTTATTAATAAAGCCCAGTACCACTACTTGAGATATAACTCTCCATACTATAATTCTTGTAGGGGCTCATGTGATAGGCAGGAATACCTACCCATAAAATTTTTATCCATCTTATTTCCACTTTCTTCCATCCTTCCAACATATGAGAAGGAGAGTTAGCCAGGAGAAGATTGGCCAGGAGAGATTTTTTTTGTATTTTTATTTTCTTGTTTCAACTCCAAACCTTGTTAATAGCTTGAAAGTTAAAAATCTTCCTTTTATTTTAGAAACTTTTATCAGCAATAAAAATTAGTTCTTTTCTCTTTAATTTTTATTTTCACCAAATAGGATAGTTTAAATTTGTGCAATTTAATTCTTGCAATTTTCATTTTTGACATATAGGATAGTTTAATTTTCATGCTTATTTACATTCTGCAAATCTTTAATTTTTGCAATTTAAATTCCCGCAAGTAGTATAGAATTTAATTTTAAATAATTTTAAAGTTTTAATTTAAATAATGTCTAGTTAAGCAATCCTCTGGGGTTCGTGATGAAGCTAAACCATGATTAAAAGCTCTTCTTAGGATTTCTCCTTGGCTTTTATTTTTTTTAGAGTTCTTCTTCCTTCAAGTATCTTGCCAAGAAACTTGATAGACTATCATTGAGTTTCAATCTCTTTATAGTTCATGTTTGATTCGGTGCAAGAAGGATAATAAGAAGAAGGTCTATAATTTTACTAATTTCTTTTCTCTTCTTTCCTGTGGAAAATTTTGATGAATTATTGTTGGGTCATAGTCCCTTCATAATCCATACTTGGGTAACACAAGAGAAGTAATTGAAAGAAGTGTTCTTTAATTTAGGTGAATGCTTGTCAATGCAATACACTTTAATCAAGGAACATCATAAGAGAATTCTTAAAAAGGCTTTCTAAGTTATTAGTCTAGTAGATTCAAATGCTCTAGATCTTTAGATTATTATTTTCTAAAATTAATTTACTATTTAGTAGTAAGTATCAATCAATTTTCCAAAACTCTTTGTTAAAGCTTGCCTGAGCAAGAATTTGAATGTAATTTAAATATAATTCCTCATGAGATCGATCCATACTCGTTGGATGTGCTACTTTGCACACCGTGCGCTTGTGGTTAATTTTAAGATATATCAGTTTTACTATGCTACATGTTCAGAACACGTTATCTTGCGCATGTAGATTATCTCCATAATTGAGTCACCACCAATCTAATCACCAGGAAGATCTGATCATCATGATGTAGCCACACATGTATCTGGCATCCATGGATGGTCCACATGAGGTCTTGATCTTGATCGGCTCCTCTCGAGTGCTAGGTCGATGATGGACGCTCCTAACAGCTAGATCTGATCAAATAATTTTGATCTTTCTCCACTGAAACTTTAGATGCTCTGGATCAGCAGCAGGGGTAGAAGACAGGATGAGGAAGTATTCCAAAAAATCTTGTGAAGATCTGACACTTAGATCTTATGAAATTAAATAAAAAATCCTAGATCAAGAACTAGGGTAGCACAACACTCAAACCCTAGTAGCTACTTTTCTCTCTCAAATTTTCTTTCTCTGATTTTTTTCTTATTTTTCTCACACTGGAAAGGGGCTTATGCACTAAAGGGATCCTTAGAAGTTGCACACATCCCAAAAAAGTTCCTAGAATTTTATAGGGGGTGCGTAAGAGAGATGGCGTGAGGGAGAAGTTTAGATATGGAGTTAGCCACTTGAATTCAAATCCTATTTGAATTCAAATTCTAATAAGATAAAACACAGCCTTTTGGGGCATGAGAAGGGAGGATGCAAGCCTTCTTTTGCATGAAAAATCATTCATGAGAATATTTTTCTCATGCAGAAAAATATGGTGCAATGATAAGAGTAGCGCAAGGAAAGACTCGGTCAAACTAGTCTCAAATTATCTCATCCAATTAGACCAATCTAATCCAAATTGGTTAGACCCAATTAGACAAGATTAAACCCAACTCATTTAGGCTTAATTAGGCAAAATTAAATCTTAATTAAATCAAGAATTAATTAAGTCCAATTCTTGATCAAATCAAGGATCAAACCATCTCGGTGATTAGGTCATCTCATAACCTAATCAGGTCGAATCCAACTGAATCCAATTCAATTGAACTTGATCTAAAAATAATTACTCAATCAAATTAAGTTATTTAGTGATCAAATTACTAATTAATCCTCTCGTAAGTATAGAGTCCAAATCCAGAGGGTGTTTGGACAACACAGTCCCATCAAAATGAAACTCTTAATCGAAGAGTCCCAAACCAATGGGACTCTTGATTTCGATGTCCGAAATGAGTGAAACTCATGATCATAGAGTCCAAGACTAGTAGGACTCTTGATTACAAAATTTTAGATAAGTGGAACTCAGAGTCCTAGAATAGTAGGACTTTTGGTCGAAGAGTCATAGTCTAGTGGTACTTTTGACCACAGAGTCCCAGTCCAGTAAAGCTCCTGATCATAGAGTCCCAAATAAGTAGGACTTAGAGTCCCATCCCAGTAGGACTCTCGATCGAAGAGTCTCAGTCCAGTGGGACTCTTGACCATAGAGTCCCAGTCTAGTGGGATTCTTCATCAACCATCAGATCAAATAGGAATCTCTAATGTGTGTGACCCTATAGATTCTAACCTAAGCTGGTAGCACCAGAACCAATTTCTATACCAATCAAAGTAACCATCTAGCAATGGTACCTAACATCTAGATAGGTTGAATAGCAATAATCGCGACATTCAGAATCTACATGAATATGGTTATCGTATAATTCATCCCATTGATCTTTGTATATTCGGATGACTCAGAGTTAAACTGTCAACCCTGAAAGTACATCCAAATCATGGCTTAAAGCAATTAGTCCCATGACCCCTTACTAGGACTATCCCAAATCAGTGGAACTTTTGATCCCGATGTCTGAAATGAGTGGAATTCATGATCATAGAGTCCTAGACTAGTAGGACTCTGATTACAGAGTTTCAGACAAGTGAGACTCAAAGTCCTAGAGTAGTAGGACTCTTAGTTAAAGAATCCTAGTCTAGTGGGACTCTTGACCATAGAGTCCTAGTCTAATGGGACTCTTGACCATAGAGTCCCAGTCTAGTGGGACTCTTGATCATAGAGTCCCAAGCAAGCAAGACTTAGAGTCTCAGCCCAATAGGACTCTCGATCGAAGAGTTCTAATCCAGTAGGTCTCTTGATCATAGAGTTTCAGTCTAGTGGGACTCTTCATCAGCCATCAAATCATGTAGGAACCTCTAATATATGACCCCGCAGGTTTGAATCTAAGCTGATAGAACAAGAATCAATTCTTATACCAATCAAAGTGACCATCTAGCAATGGTACCCGACATCCGAATAGGTCGAATAATTATAATCATAATATTTAGAACCTACGTGAATATAGTTACCATATAATTCATCCCTTTGACCTCTGTATATTAGAATGACTCAGAGTTAAACTGTCAATCCTAAAAAGTATATTCAAATCATATGCTAAAGTAATTAGTCTCATGACCCCTCACTAGGACTACCCTAGCCAAGGATTTGCTAAATTAAAATATAATTGAACACAGCTTCCAAAATCAGGAGTGGTCAATCCCATCTTGATACACGCACCAACTCCTCAAGTACTTTACTATGCCCAAAAATATTCCATCACTGAATTAAAAATTTAGATAGTCTGGTATCAAAGCACGGTGAGTTGTTTAGAAGTCACCATGGTGATCTCAAGTCGGAGGAATATTTATACCCATATTTCATTAGAGCTAATCTTCACAGCAGAAAGGCTCTGAAGTTGGTCACGTTCAGTGTAGATGTATCCCTACATCTCACCTGCATGCCATACTAGTATCTCTGCACTCCTTGGTTAAGAGGACAACCAATCTATATGGCACATAATGACCTACACTCGATAAATGTTGTCATCCTCAGTAACAATGTATCATTTGATCACAAATAGGTTTAAGGACTAAATGACAAATCCTTCTTTGTTGATTCTAAATAGTGTTAAGGACTTCACCACAATACAGAAGTTCATTAGAAGATAGAATAATTTATGATGAGAAATGCTAAAATAAATTTTATTTATTAATAATTCATATATAATTACAACAAATAGCTCAACCATCAACAGGCTGATGATTGACTTTGGGACACTATTTCCAACACCTTGAAGGTGGTCGAGCTTTTGAAAGCTATCAAGACATCTCTGTCGAGGTTTAAACTTAGAACCTAACCTATAAATTCACTACTCTCAACTTAAAGGCCAACCTTCAAGCTCAGTCAGTCCGACATCAAGTTTCAACAACTTAATCTCAGTATGAATGGCATACTACCAAGTTTGGAAGCCTCCAACCTTCCATCAGAATATTAGCAAATAATATCCAACCACTAGCAAGTCACGACAAATGATAGTCCATTCTCCATAACAAACTCTAAGTTGCCCGAATGATCTTCTGACATTCTATTGTGGCTGTCACTATTATTCTTTTATAAGCTCCATCTATAAATAAGACTCTCCATATATATTTTTTCCTATAAGCTCTCTTCTTCATTCTAATCTCTTGCATCTTCCATTCTTGTTGGCCAAGAAACTAAGTTGACCATCGAAGGGTCCATGTTGGAACCAACTCCGACTAGGACTTTGTCTTGTAGGTTCTACCGACAAGACTCCTTCCACCTCCTGTGCATTTCGGCGGCCATCCATTTTTTGCACCAATATCTATATGAAAATGAATTATGAAATATTTGATCATGTATGCAAGTTTATTGGAAAAATAAATTTAATTTTCTTGCATCAAAATGTGTTGTGTGTATTTTTTTGTATCAAAATGTGTTATGTGGGTGTCGATCCATTATTCTCTAATCTGATCACATAGATTCAGGATATAATTGCCTTTTGGCCTCCACTAGGGCTATCACTAGTGCATATCGATGAACGATGTGTTGTAGTCAAGGACTAATTTTTCTTTTAGGTCGAGCTAAATGGGGCTAATCGCTGGCATATATTAATGGAAGTATGTTATGAGTATGTTATACGTATGATATTAGAGCTAGATTTTCTTTCAGGCCTCCAATGAGGCGATCAACTGCACGTGATCGATGGATGGCATGTTGTAGCCAAGAATCTAATCTCTTTCGAGGATAGCCATGAGCCGATCATGGCCATAGTTAGAGAAATTTGGAGAGTGAGAGTGGAAGGTCGATCCTTGATTATACGTATAATCTATTTTGAGTGCTTGAATATTTTAATTTTATATTGATTTATATGGCATGATTCTATATTCATTAAAATCTTTTTATAGGAGGATCATGCAACTTGAAAATTATTTTTTTGTACAAAACACTTAATTGAATTAGAGGTTTTGCTAACTTTCAAAGCTTGTAAAGCACACTTCTATTTTTCTATTTTTTTTCAAATCCTGAAGAACTTATGGGGCTTATGGAGCAGTGAGAAGCATAGGACCCTAGATGCTATATAATTTGATCTTGAATAAATATTGATTTACCTTTATGAAATATTTACTTTTATTGAATAAAAATATTGGAGTTGCTTTTTTTTTACCATTGCCTGAGATCGATATGAATACACATGAATATTAAGGCAGGCCTTGCATATTCTTTAGAGCCTTGCCACAAGGAGTATGCAGCTATCACATGCTTAATCTGAATGCTAGATTTGGCGCATGACAGAATGTTATCAGAGCTTAGGTTCAAGATTATAGAGTTTCTATTACTAATAAGAGTGGGGTAGAACTTAGGGTTTTGATTGATATCTCCAAATAATTACTAGTACTAAAAGTCCAATAAATTATCACAAAATGTCTGTATTTTGTGGATATAAGACCTTGCTTAGGATAAGCATAGAAGATTTACATTGATAAAATTTTGATTGACTGTAAAAAGCCTAGTTTAAAGGGAATGTAATCAAGGGCTAAATATTTAATATATAGAGGTATATTTTATGTTATACTATTTGGTGTTAGCATTTAATTTAGGAATCTAATCTTGATATGATGATGGAATTGTTAGCAATTTCAATTTGATTGGAAGTTATTATGGATATATATATATATATATATATATATATATATATATATATATATATATATATATATATATATATATATATATATATATATATATATATATATATATATATATATATATATTAAAGTAGTAGATTTTGGATGCAATCTGAAATTTATGGAAAATTTGAAGAATTCAGCTCTTCTATTGAGAAAATAAAATGGAATGAAAGTTGGATGTCTTGAGTAGATCCTCTATGTTAAAGTAAACCAATTTTGCTATTACCCTAGTGACACTGGAAATAGAAATATTTTTTCTAATTGATGAAATTAATCTTATGGTGAAATTATAACAGCTCATGTCTTCATGGAACCAAGTTACTAGACTTTCATAAAATCATTTGTGTGAGCTTAGGTGTGGTGCTCCCAAGCCTTGAAAACTTGAGAAGAAAGTCCATGGAAAGTTGGGAGCGAGCCAACAAGAGAAATCAACTTGATTAGCAAAGGAGTCATCTCGATTTTGAGACGAGAAAACTTGGTGCTAAGCAAGATATCTCGATCTTAATCCAAGATGACTCAGTCTTAGAGGTAATCCAAATAGAGAGCAATGTTTCGAGAGTGCCAAGCTGACATGTAGTTAGAGATGTCTCGATTTAACGATGAGTCGACTCGAATGCAGGTGAGAGGACTCGATCTTAGATGGAGTCATCTCAATTTTCATAGGTAGATTTAAATGAGATTTTCTATTTGGATTTGAAAGCTTTTCTTTGAACTTGAGGCTTGACCCTATTATATAGTATATATACAGAATAGGTCAAGGATAATGTAATATTGAATTCATTGCAATAAAAGCTCTTTTCTCCCACTGAAATCTCTTATACTCTCTTTCTCTTGAATCCATTGATTGTTCTTTCACATAGATTCAAGGAGAGTTCTTTCTTTGTTGTTGGCTAATTACTAGGTGCCATGCCAATTCGAGAGAGAAACACATTCCTAATATTTAGTATCAGAGCAGTGTTGCATGGAAGAGAGGAAGACACCTAGGGTTTCTGCATCCAAGATCTGCTGCATCTTGTTTTATCCTAAAATCTTTTTATTTTCTTCATGATTATCTCTTGATTAAGGTGGAGAGTTGTTACACAGAGAAGAGGTGAATCAGAAGGTTGGAAAGAGGATCTAGGGCATATAGATCTTCTTGAAAGGATAGTTTTATTGGTGTATGATCATAGAAGGGTGTTAGGATTTTGCTTATGGCTTGATTATAGTCATGGGATCAAGCAGATTCAAAATAGATTTTGAAAAGTTCAACGGCAAGAAAACTTTATCCTATGACAGCAAAGGGTAAAGGACTTATTGGTTCAGCAGAGGATCTACAAGATCTTAGTAAGAGAGAGACCAAAAAATATCAGTGCTGAGGATTGAAAAGAGTTGGAGAAGATTATTTTTAGTACAATCAGAATGTGCTTAGCTGATTAAGTATTGTCCGAGGTTTGTACAGAGACCATGATAAAGGGTCTTTAGATGAGATTAGAGAATACTTACATAGAGAAGAACATAACGAGTAAGCTATGGTTGAAGAAGCAACTTTGTAGTTTGAGGATGCCCAAAGGTGGAGACCTTGTTGCACATATCCAAAAGTTCAATCAGGTATATTCTCAGGTGATGAGCTTGGATGTGAAGATTAACGAGGAAGATCGAGCACTGCTGTTCTATGTTCTCTTCTATGTTCTTATGATGGTCTCATAATAACCTTAGTTTATGGAAAGAAGATTCTAAACTATGAAGAGATTGTTGGTGTATTCAGATCAAATGAGCAAAGAGAAAAGATATGCAAGGGAGATCATAAGTCTGAGGTCTTGGCTGTGAATGAAAAATATGAAAGATCAATGGAGAAGGCAAAGGAGAAATCCAAGGGCAGGTCAAAGTCTCAAGATCAGAAGAAGTTAAGTGCTACAGGTGTCATCAACCTAGACACCTGAGGAGAAATTATTCTCTTTTGAAATTAGAAAAAGGAAAGGCCAACAAGAGTGATGATATAGCTTCAGTGAGCAGTGGAGAAGATCTACTAGTTATATTAGATAGATTCATAGAGTGCGATACTACATGGACGTTGGGTTCAGCATGTTCACATCAGTATACTTCCCATCAGAAGTGATTTGCTACCTACCAAAAGACTCAGGAAGGATGTGTCAGTCTTGGTGATGATCATCCATGCAAAGTAGCTGGAGTTGGCACTATTAGGATGAGAATGTATGATGGGATCATTCGTACATTATCTAATGTCAAGCATGTATTAGAGTTGAAGAAAAATTTGATTTCTTTGGGCTACTTGAAGGAGCAGGATTATTCTTTTAGTAGTCAGGCTAGGAGTGGATGCTTGAAGATTTCTAAGGAAGCTTTAGTAGTGATGAGTGTTAGAAAATTGAGCAACAATCTTTATAGAATAGAAGGCTCAGTTGTAAATGATAGTGTAGAGGTGCTAGCAGCCACATAGGTGGAGCAACTTTTATATCGACTGTGGCACTATCGGATGGATTACATGAGTGACCAAGAGCTCAGAAAACTTAGTAGAAGAGGGATGATCCTAGCCCTAAAGAAGGAGGGCACTAATTTATGTGAGCCGTGCATCTTTGGCAAATAGCATAGGGTGAAGTTTGCCACCAGTTTCAAGCACAGTGAAAGAGTGCTGGATTTAGTGCACTTAGATATGTGGAGACCAACTCCTATAAAACTAGAGGTGGGGCAAAGTATTTTATCACTTTTACTGATGACTACTCAAGAAAGGTATGGATTTATCTAATCAAAAAGAAGTCAGAAGTATTTGCCTGGTTTAGATCCTAGAGAGCTAAGACTAAGAAGGAGTTAGGGAGACAGGTGAAGTATCTGAGGTCAGGCAATGGAGGAAAGTATACAAGCTTGGAGTACAGAAAGTACTATAAGAAAAATGACATCAAATGCCATTATATAGTGAAGATGACCTCCTAGTAGAATGGTATTGCAGAGAGGATGAACCGGACACTAACCAAGAAGGCATGGAATTTGAGACTGCAAACATCACTTTCAAGGATTTTTTGGGGTGATGCTATAACATTTTCTTATTTTCTTGTCAACATGTCCCCTCATCAAAAATGAAATGGAGACATTCTAGAGAAGGTTTGGAGTAGGAAGATGATGGAGCTTGGCCATCTACAAGTCTTTGGTTGCCCGATCTATACTCATGTGGAGGCAACCGAGAGAAGCATGTTGGATCCTAAATCTCAAAAGTTGATCTTTATTGGGTATCCACAAGGAGTTAAGAGATACCTGTTGTGGAATCATAAATCACAGAAGTCAGTAATTAGTAGAGCTATCATCTTTGATGAGAAGAGCATTTTGGAGAGGTTTGAAAGTGCAGATAGAACTAAAGAAATGAAGACGGACAGTGGTGGCCTGTCAAAGATAGATGACATGCCGTGTATATCTACTTATAGGGATATTTTTATTGAGGTGGAGCTAGATAGGAGAGTATTTACTTAGATGAAAGATCAGCATGGAGAGCCAGCTATTCAGATGGACATGCAGGAGTCATAAACTTCAAGTAGGAGGAATATGCCAGTAGGAGTGGCTTTGCATAAGTCCCAACATACTATTAGAAGATCTATCAGATATGACATTAATGAGGCCATCTCCTATGCTCTCATCACTGCTAATGAAAATTTAGAGAATTATGTAGAAGCTATGGAAAGTGATGACCATGAGTCTTGGATGCAGGCCATGATGAAAGAGATGGAATCACTAGAAAAGAATCAGACATGGCAACTGGTGGATCTTCCAGAAAGTGCTCGACCTATTGGCTCAAAGTGGATGTTCACTAAGAAAGAGACATCTTTGGAACAAGGTGGAGTTAGATTCAAGGTAAGGCTAGTAGCAAAGGGATACTCACAGAGAAAAGAAATTGATTATACTGAGATTTTTTCTCTTATGGTACACCATACTTCTATTTGAATTTTGCTATCATTGGTGGCACAGCATAACATAGAATTAGAATAGATGGACATGAAGATAGCTTTCCTTCATGGGATTTTAGAAGAAAGGATCTACATCAAGCAAGCAGATAGTTTCATAGAAATTGGTCAGGAGGAGAAGGTCTGTTTTCTTAGGAGGTCACTGTATGGTCTAAAATAATCCTCTCATTAGTGGTATCATAGATTTGATAGTTTTATCTTAAGTTTGAGATTTAGCAGATTTGAACATGATTGTTGTATCTATGTTAAGGATGTAGATGACAAGGATGCCTTATATTTGCTATTCTATGTAGATGACATGCTTATAGCCAACAGAAGCATGAAGGCTATGAAAAGGTTGAAAGAAGCACTATCATTTAAATTTGAGATGAAGGATCTAGGTCCTACAAAAAAAATTCTTGGAATAGAGATTTGTAGGGATAGATGCAAAGGAGTACTCCATTTGTCACAAGAAGGATATGTCCAGAAAGTTCTAGAGAGATTTGATATGGAGAAGGCCAAATCTGTAGAGACACCATTGCCGAGCCACATATCTCTCTCCGAATATCAAAGCTCCAAGTCAGAAGAAGAGAGAGGGTATATAGATAGAGTCCCTTATGCAAATACAGTAGGCAGTGTGATGTATACCATGGTATGCTATAGACTAGATATAACACATGTAGTTAGTTTGGTTAGTAGGTACATGGCTAACTATGGGAAGAAATGCTAGAAAGCATTGAAGTGGATACTGAGATATCTACAACGAACAAGGAACTATGGTTTGGTATTTGGTGGGTAGCCTGGAGGATTTAAAGAAGAATCCATGGAGATAAATAGAGATTCAAGTCCTCTATAAGGGTTTGTAGATGCAAACTATGCTGTGATCTTGATATAAAGAGATCTACTACTGGATACTATTTCTATATGTTTTGTGGATCGATGTTTTGAAGATCAACCCTTCAATCAATCACAGCCTTGTCTACCATAGAGGTTGAGTATATTGGGATTATAGAGGCTGCAAAGGAAGCTCTATGGCTTAGAAGGTTGATTGTTGAGATTGAGGTAGAGTAGAGCAAGACTACACTGTATAGTGATAGTCAGAGGCTCTATAGCTGGCATAGAACCCAATCTATGATGCATGCACAAAGCATATAGATGTGAGATATTGCAAGATTAGAAAGCTTATGGAAGAGGGTGAAGTGGAGCTGATGAAGGTCCATACTAAGGAGAATCAGTCGAATGCACTCACGAAAGTACTTCCCAAAGATAGCTTTTAAATGTGTGTGGCATGAATGGGTCTACAAAAAGAGCTGAGTTCATAAGGACTTAGGAGCACCAAGATGGAGAATGTGAGCTCTGGTGTGGTACTCTCAAGTCTTGAAAACTTGAGAAGAAAGGTCATGAAAAGTTTGGAGCAAGCCAATAAGAAAAATCAGCCTGATTAGTAGAGGAGTCATCTTGATCCTGAGAGGAGACAACTCGATGCTAAGCAAGATGTCTCGGTCTCAATTTGAGATAACTCAGTCTCAGAGGTAATCTTGATAGAGAGTAGTGTTTCGAGAGTGCCAGGCTGACATGCAGTTTGAGATGTTTTGATTTAAAGATGAGTCGACTTGGATGCAGGCAAGAGGACTCAATCTCAGGTGGAGTCATCTCGATTTTTGTGGGTAGATTTGAATGGGATTTTCTATTTTGGTTGGAAGTTTTTCTTTGAGCTTGGAGCTTGACCTTATTGTATAAATATATATATATATATATATATATATATATATATATATATATATATATATATATATATATATATATATAAAATAGGTCAAGAATAATGTAATGCTGAATTCATTGCAATAAAAGCTCCTTTCTTCCACTGAAATATCTTATTCTCTTTTTCTCTTGAATCCATTGATCATGCTTCCATGTAGATCTTAAGAGAGTTCTTTCCTTGTTGCTGGCTAATTACCAAGTGCCATGCCAATCTGAGAGAGGAACATATTCCCAATAATTTGGAAGTCAAATATTGGGTTTATAAGTTGATCATAGATTTTCTATTAGCATCCCGACTATTAGCAAAATTTTATAAAATGATATATAAAGGCTTAAATGAGTTTCATCTATAAAAAGAAGAAAAGTAAGAAGCTTAAATAGGTTTAAGCGAGAAGAGAAGATTCTAGTGGATCAAGTATACTTATAAAGAAGATAATTTAGGATCTTATAATTTATTGAAGTATAGAATTAACATTCTTAATAGAGAGAGCTGTTAGGATATGCCATTGCATGGCAATCTGGTAAGCATGTGGAGATTTCAAAAATTTTTAAAATATGCAATGAAAGTAAATTTCAAAAATAAATCTCTAATTAGATCTAATCTAATCAAGCATGCAAAGAGATCATAGTAGTATAGGATTTGGTGTGGTGCTCTAAGCCTTGGGGGGCCATAGGAGGAGCCAAGGTGTTGGCTCTGGAAGATTAGAATGGGTATGAATCCTAGGGCTAGGACAGGAGTTGTCTTAGAAAGAAGGCAGCATGTAGCCTTGCATGGGCTTGAGGTTCAGGTGCGAGGACTTTGAGGGTCTTGGTAGGTGCTCTGGAGACCTGAGACATAAGATGGAGCAAAGAACCAAAGCCAGGAGAAGAATCAATCAAGATAAGGGGCTGACACACAAACGGGTTGGCTCGGATATGCAGTCGAGCTAGCTTGGGATGCAGTCAAGCCGACTATCTCAGGCAGATAGAAGATAGGATTTGAGCAAGATGTAGTCGAGCCAGCTCGACTCCTGATAGAGCTGGCTCGACGGTGGTGAACATAACTAGATAGGATTTTCTATTTGGGGTCTTAAGACCTAGTCTAATAAGATCATAAGGATGGCTAACTCATGTATGGATTGAATTTAGATCTAGAGGATGAGAACATGGGAGACATGGATATACATGAGCTCAGTGAGTGCATTCATGTATTGGGTTAGCCTAGAAAAATTTTTTAGCTAGAGTTTAGGTTTATTAGGATTCATATGGTATAGAAGAAATCCTAAGGTATATAAATCCAGGTATTGTAATCTTTATAAAAGAGTGGAATCAATACATAGCTTTTCTTCTTAACTCTCTTCTCTATTTTCTCTCTGGTTCCAATGCCAAGCCCTAAGTGTTGCCATCAACTTTTGCTCTTCTTCATAAAAAAATAGGTTTGCGTAAGAGATCGAATCTACGACTGTGGTTTCGAGCAGCCATAGGCATAATAATTGCCATCAAATCAGTATCGATTGTTTCAATAATTACAATATTAAGCCAAGAATCATCATTTGTATAAGATTAAGATATAAGTAAAAATAAAAATCAAATTTTTACCATAGCATTCGTAGATCTTCACCACGATTCGATAATCCTTGGATATCTTCATAGTTTGTTGAATTCACAATCTGATGATCTGTGGATGTGTTCAAGATCCTTTTGAAGCCTCATAATTGTTTGGCCTCCATGGGTATCCACATGAGGCTGATCTAATAAGGTGATCCTGATCTCACTAGGATGCTAGCTTTCTTATGGAGATCGCTCTTTGGATTATCGAATCTTTGATCTCTTTTGATTTTTTTCTTAAAAAAATCAAAGAGATCCATAAGAGAATCAAGAAATCAGATCTAATCTGATTTTTTTTCTTTTCTCAAGAGAAAAAGAAGATCTAAAGAAGAACAACAAGAGATCCAATCTCTTTTCTTTTCTTCTCATCCAATTTTTGGATTGATCATGGAGGAGAAAATATATCTAACTTTTAGACATCTATGGTAGAGAAGATGAGGAAGACATGTCCAACCTTTGGACAAAGTTGTGAGAGAGGGAATTTTCTAACAACCAACAATTGATTATAAGAAAGAAGGGATAAAGGAGAGAAGGCGTCTCACCTTTGTGCACCCTTGGAAACCACCGCATGTCTCACTTTTTCTCTCCTCTCTATCATGCCTAATAGCTCCTCTAATTCTCCATGTAATCTCCTCAGGAGGTGTCCCTTTTTATCCACTTAGATAGTGATTAGTTAGGGTTTGTTAGGAGCCTATGAAGAGGACTCTTCTCTTTGCCACCCCAAACCTCTCCCTAGAATTCTCCATGCCTAAGAAATCCCACACCCTCTCCCTTTTCAATGTAAAAATATAGGGCATGAAAACCATATGGGGCATGGGGATCTCCTACTTGTTTGATTAGGTCAAGATCAAGTCCAATTAGATTTGGATTTCAACATTAAGTCAGGCACTTATTAAGTCTAATCCTATTAGACTTATGAAATCCAATCCAATTCAAACTCAAACTATATGTGATCAAATTAAATCTAATTTAATTTGACTAGGATCCAATCCCAATCAAACATTGCTAAAAATTAGGTCAAACCTAATCTAGATAGGTTTGGATCAAGTATTCATTAAATCTAATAAAATTAGATTAATGAAACCTAGTTTGAGTCAAACTCAAAACTAAATGTAATCAAATTAAATCTGATTTAATTTGATTAGGATCAAATCCTAATATTTGATCAAATCAAATAATATACAATAATTATAATTTAGTCCTTCAATAACTTATTAACTCTTAGTAAGTTCTCATGTAATTTTTACATTTAAGTCACTAATATAGAACAGGGCTACGACAGTGGTTCACAATTGCTGCCATAGCTCAGAAAATTATTGCCATAGCCTATAATAGTGGTTCAATAACCGCTACCACTGTGACCATCATCATAGGTTTATGGCAGTGATTTTTATAGCGGTTATGGTAACTGCTACCATGGCTCTATGGCAGCAGCTTTATAACCGCTGCCATAAGTCTAATGCAGTAGTTAGCACATGATATATATAGCGGTTGGCATGCAAAACTACTATCATAGATTTTGAATAATAAAAATATATATATATTTTATTTTTTAATTTTTTACCTGATAAATATGGTTCAATATATAACATAAAAAAATATTATAAATATAATAATATTTTTAAAATGCTTAAATTTTATTATTAAATAAAATTTATTATAATATTTTTGAAAAAAATGCATCAAAAGTCTTCTAAATCTATATCTAAGTTATCGTCACCGAGAGAAAATGGAGCATAAGCTGGAGGAGCTAAAACTAGAGTTGGAGCTGGAGCTGGGAGGGCTAGAGCTGGAACATCGACCAACATGATCTTAAGGCTCATGAAGTCAGCTTCAAAATACCCACTGAGTCTCTTCACCATAGCAATCACGAGGCCCTGTAGCTAAGCAATCTGCTCCCTAGCCTGAGTAGCCTGCTCTCTAGCCTAAGCTGCCTACATCCTAGCTTGAGCTGCTTGCACCAATGCCTCCTTAAGTTGCTCTTGATTGACGATATCGAAAGCATGTGAAGAGATGCTCGTCTTAGATCAATAGCTCATCGATGTATGTTCGGACTTGCATCTGATCCTCCTAGAGTGCTCAGGCCCTAAGACTTGAGATAGATGATCGTGGGGGCTAGAGGTGTCCAGGCCCTCACTCACGAGCGCATCTAATTGCTCCTATAATTATAAATTTAAATAAAATATCATTAGAAATGCAATAATACTAATCATACTAATATATTTATTACTTATAAAAGTTCTTTCAATTATGGCATTCATCAGCCTGCCCTTCTTGTTCGTACGATTGGATCGAAAGATTTTGCTATGACTGAGCATCATTCCATCTCTCATCAGCTATAATAATAGATTAGTTTATTAGAAATATGTAAAAAAATTATTAATTTAATTTATCTAGTAAGATTCAGAATTTATTACCTCTCTATGCACATGACTGGCCATAAACTCATGGCCAAGAGTGTGCATGTACTCCTGAGGTACCCGATTTTCTTAGTTCTGACGGAAGATAACCTAAAAAGTATTTAAATAAATAATAAATATTTAAAAAATATTTAAATATAATTTTAAGTGTATTAAAAAATTTAAAAGTTAAAAATTAAATCTCAAACTTCTAGCTCCTCCAATGCCTAACCATCCCCTCCCATCGACTTTGAGGACAGTCCTATATTCAAGGAACAATTTTCTCCGAAGTGTCTCGTCGATGCTCGAGCCATCCTTTATAAAGCTTGACCTTATAGCCCTAGTACAACTCTCCAATCTTTTTCAGTCAAACATCTCGAGCCCTCTCGTAATCTAGAAAGTCATACCTTCTCTGCACAAAGTTATCAAAAATCAATTATGAAATTATTTTAATCAAATATAGTATAAACATATCAAATACAAAAATATAATTAAGATATACTTATCCATATCTTCTTCTACACCCAATCCCTGACACCAGCATCTATCAATCACTAGTCTATGGATAGTACTGGAATGATGTCGGACCACCTCATAAGCACTGCAAAAAAGAAATACATCTTCCATGTGGTCTCCTTTACTGACCTTCCCTCCACATCGTACTGCACCATCATTTGATGCTGGCAGTTTTACACATGCGATATACGTGTGGGACCGTGAAATATCCTACTAGATGATGCACCTATAATAAAAATATATTATGCAAATATATAAGAGTGTATAATAACTATACAAATAAATAAATAAATGACATAATAAAAACATACACTCACTGGCCATGGGATCATGCTACATAGATGCTAGTGGAGACTCATCGATGGGTAGAGCATGTGCCGGAGATATGGCTGATGCTAGAGGCTCAGATACTGGTGAAGGAGTAGATGCCAGTGGTCCTTGGATAGTCGATGTGGAGGTGGATGGAGTATGTTTTGCCTAGGACTTAGATGCAGAGCTCCGCGTAGCCCATCGAGAGATAGGGGTGAAAGCTAGATGGAATTTCGGTGCCATCATGACTTGCAATATTAATGAACATTAATCAATATAAGATGATGAACAATAACATTAATAAAGCATCAATAAATAGATTCTAACTAACTAGAGTCTATTTAAATCTTACCATACTCTTATATCATGCTCTGTTGATAGGAAAGGTCAAGTTAATATACGATATCGAGCTTGGTATTGTATAGCAATGCTGCTTACCAAAGCGCGTATCTAGAATTATTTGCAATTTCTAAACTATCCAAATTGGACAATCAATTAATCATTATACATTATTCTCCCATCCATAAAAAAAAATATAAATATACGGGTGCTGGAGATTATGTACACTAATCAATTGACGAGTCTATTGTTATGCAATATAATAAACAAAAATAACAAGATATAAACAGTAACTCAAAAAATGTTATGTAATAAATTTTGTAATATGAATTATATCCATAAATAATTAAGAAGGAGCAATAAATAATTTTACTTTCTATTAGTAGTGGGGATTCTCTTAGTAGCCGGCATGGCCCACGACCGCGGGCATAGAACCTACTGACGAGGGTGAGGGTTCTCTCAGTAGCCAACATAACTCATGGCCACCAGCACGATCCAGAACCCATCAATGGGGGTTTTTTTATAGGTCGGCATGGCCTAGGGCCATCCACAACCATTGACACAGCATGGCCCAAGACTATCGACATGGTCCAGGGCCATCCACGATCGCCAACATGGCATGGCTTGGCCCAGAATCTATCGAGATAGTCCAGAATCAACTGACAAAAGTTCTCTTATTTACCAGCATGACCCACGATCAATGGATAATTATAATATTTATAATAATTATTATAAATATTTATTATAAATATTATAAATGTTATTATAAATATTATAAATTATTATAAATATTACTATAATTTTTTTAAAAAAAATCATATCTGCAGCTATGGAGATAGGGTCACATAGAGCTCCGAGGGTCACTGGCGGTGGCACTAGAGGAAGACGGCAGCGCTAGAGGTAGCCTACAAGAGAGACACAAGATAGTGAGATATAAAGAGAGAGAGAATAGTGAGAAAGAGAAAGAGGAAAGAGAGAGAAAGAGTGAAGAGAGAGATCTAGAGATAGAGAAAAAGAGAAGAGAAGAGAAAGAGAAAGAGGAAGAGAGAGAAAGAGAGGAAAGAGAGAGAAAGAGGAAAAGAGAGAGAAAGAGCTAGTGAGAGAGTAGGGAGGGGGTGGGTCGAGCTGAGGGAAGAGAGGAGAGAGAGCAGGAAGGGGGTGGGTCAGGCTGAGGGAAGAGAGGAGAGAAAGAGAGAAAGAGTAAGGAGGGGTCGGGGTCGACGGTTGGGTCAGTTGGGAAAGAAGGGGGAGACGAGGGAGGTGGTGGAGTCGGTGGAAAAGCCGACCGAAAAAGGAGGAGGAGGGGAAGGTGGCGGGGCTAGTGGCCAGGCCAATTGGGGAAGAAGGGGCAGGCAGGGGAGGTGGCAAAGCTAATGCATGAGTCGACCAAGGAAGGAGGAGGAGGGGGAGGTGGTAGGGCTGGCGGCTAGGGAACAAGGGGCAGGCGAGGGAGGTGGCAGAACCGACGGTCGGGCCAGTCGGAGAAGAAGGTGGAGAGGGAAGGAGCCTCACCAGCAGCGAAGAGGAGGGAGAGAGAGAGAGAGCTCGGGTAGAATGAATTTGGGGATGGGATTTGGGAAAAAATAACTTAACCTATGGCAGTGGTTTTCGAACTACTGCCATAGGTCTACGATAGCAATTTTCAATGACCGTTGCCATTGGTCTAGGGCAGCAATTTTCAGTAACCACTGTTGTAAATTAGTAATCAATTTTTTTAATTTTTTAAATATTATATAATTCTAAAATTTTTTGTCTATCTTCATCATTCATTATCTAAATAATTGTCATTAGAGTGCTGTCAAAAAAAATTGCCTCGATCTAATAGCCCCTAGCTTCATCAATCAGTAAAATTTGATTTTGATGATCATGAATGATGCCATGATGATATAATAGATAAATACAATCTATGGGCCTGAAAACATGCAACAATGATCTCGGTGCCATTTGTATCATACTATCAATGTTTTACTTCAATCGGATATCGTTATCATGGTTAATTTAGTACCGAATGATTTTAACTATTAAATAAGAAATGAGTGATCGAAGGACCAGACGACATCCAATTATAAGATAATTTTTTAGATAAATGATCTTGGATACTACTTTAATCATTTTTATGATGGTGATCATAAAATTTAAACTATGGGTCTAAGAATGATTCAAAACTATACATCACTCAATACTCATTCTTAAACTCCTTTGGTAATTATGCTTGTGCTTTTGCAAGATCTGCTTAATATGAATAGTTCATATAGAAATGATTTAGATTTTATAATTATCACCATATAAAATGATTAAAATTATAGTCAAGATCATTTAACTAAAAAATATCTCATAATTGAATGTTCTTTGGCCTTTTGATCACTTGTTTCTAATTTAATGGCCAAAATCATTTTGTACTAAATTGATCATGATAACGATATCTGATTAAATTAAAACTTTGACTACAAACATTACCAAGATCATCATTGTAGATTTTTAGATCAATCGGTGGTCTCCATCTATTAGATCATTATGTCATTATTCGTGGTCATCGAAATCAAATTTTACTGATCGTTGAAGCTAGGGCTATCGGATCGAGGTGGCCTTTTGTGATGATGCTCTAATGACAATTATTAAGATAATGAATGGTGAAAATGGTCATTAAATTTTACAATTATATAATATTTAAAAAAATATGAAAAATGATATAGTAGAGGTTATCCTAAATCACTACAATAGGTCGGACCTATGGCAGTGATTCTGTATAACCACTGTCATAGGTCAGATCTATTACAGTGGTTATGTTTAACCACTATCATAGGTCCAGTCTATAGTAGTGGTTTACAATAATTGCTACTATAGGTCCAGTCTATTATGGTGGTTATGTTTAACCGCCACCATAGGTCCGAGATCTATGATAGTGGTTGATTAACCGCTGCTATAGACTGGACCTATGGTGGTGGTTAAACATAACTGCTATAATAGATCAGATCTATGGCAGCAGTTATATAGAACTGCACCATAGATCCAACCTATTGTAGTGGTTTAGCATAACTACTGCTATAGGTCCAGTCTATAGCAACAGTTTTCAAAATTGCTACAATAGTATGCACTGCTATAGTCCTATTCTATAGTAGTGAGTCCGGTGATCAATCAAATTGATAGTTAAGACCACTTGCAATTTGACAGTTTTAGTCCAGTGGGACTCCAGAGTCCCAATCTAGTGGAACTTTTTTCAATCAGTTAAGATCCCTTTTATATGTGACTTCATAGATTCTATTATGTCTGGTAGTGAGATATATTTTGATCTCTATCAAAATATCTTTAAAACTCTTTTTAATGAATTGAAATAATTTCAACTCACCAATCGAGAATTATTGACCATCAAAATAATTCTCGTTGGTCTCATATCCATTGGTGATGCTTAGTAGTCTGTGGTGGCAACCCAGCAAAATAGAATGACGAACCTCTAGATGTAGTTACCGTGTGATTCAATTCTTCTATTATGAGTCCTAATAAAATGGAGGTTATGAAAAACTCGTCAAATCCCATCATCTGTCATATGCAAGATTGGCTTGACTCGAGTTCATTTGTGAATTTTCGTGAAATTTTTTTTCTAGTATTCATACTTGCTTTGGCTAAAGACTTTCTGAACTCAATCTTATGAATCGCATAGGACTTCTCTTTATCTATTAAGATCGATAGATCCCATCTGGGTATGCATCTTATTTCTATAATGAATCTACTACAACTAACATACACCTCAAGGCTCCGTATAGTTAGGAGACCGAGTTATAATGTAGTCAAACTATAGCAACCTCATTGTAAATAGCCGAGGCACCATAGGTTAAAGAATCACTCACATTACTATAGTATCGAGAATATCACTAACGAGTGAGTAGACATCCAAATAACTTCTCGCATTGGTCATGTTTAGTATCTTTGTTCTCTAACAAATACGTGCACACTTGCTCCAATGTCCCCACACTATAGACTTGAGCTTTGTCTACCCATAAGAAAGCGATCTATGCACCAACTTATCTAGATTGATCAATATTTTCATGATGATCCTATGGTCGAGAATAGTTTATGAATTAACCACCAATGATATATACCTCAAATTCTTAACTTTTGAAATATATGTCATCATCTTGTTAATTTATTGGACGATTTATGGACACATACACTACATAAATGGTAATTAACTATCCTAATTAACTAGGCCAAGTATGAAATTATGCCTTAGAAAGAATTAATGTATCAGTCTAATTGGTTTATAGGGCATACATCTAATAATTTTTCACTTGCACTAAAGCCAATCTGCCATAGACTTAAGCCCCATCTTCTCAAGATGTGCTTTGGTCCTTTGCTGGTAAGATGGTTTAGTGTGTGGATCTGCCATGTTTCCATGGGGTTTACCTTGATTCCTGAAGTCTTACTTCTGGAAATAGTTTCGAATAATCACTTTTTTGTGCTAGAAATTTTGATGAGATTTAGGCTCCTTAGCTAAAGCAATGGCATTTATGTTGTCACAGTACAGTGTTGTGCCATCTAATGACATTACATCCATTCTACAACAAACCCTTTTAACCAGAAGGCTTCCCTATCAATCTTATAAGCAGCGACAAATACAGCTTCTATAAATTTGCAATAATTGGTTGTTTGAAACTCTTTCAATTTATCGAATCTACATTGCATATGAAAACAATTTTCCTAATGTAGACTTTCTACCATCAATATCAAATATAAAGTCTAATTTGTCATATCCTTTTACCCTCAACTTTGATTCCCCTCAAAGACCATTTTCATATCCTAAGTACTTCTCAAGTACTTAGAAATATTTTCACAGCTATCCAGTACTCAGTCTAGATTCAACCGATATTTGCTCGTGACACTCATAGCAAAGACATATCGAGTCATATACAGAGTATACATCAGGCTTCTACTAGCTAAAGCATAAGGGATCTAGTTCATGTACTGCATCTCTATAGATGTGTCCCAAAGGGGTAAAAATCCTTTTAGGATTTTTCATGTTGAACCCCTTCAGCACTCTTCTATGTACATCTTTTATGAAATTAGCATCCTAATAGATTTATCTCATAGACCTATATCTATCTCATAGACTTATATAGGATGTTTCTCAAAGGTTTCTTATGGAGAATTTCTTTAGACAACCATATTCTAACCATAGTTAGTATGGAAATAACATTCCCAATCCGGAGGATGAAATCCATGTACTATACGAGGAATATCATATCACTCCAATTGACCCATTTAATAAACATATGTTTCTTCCTGTTCTTGATGAGATCAAACTATTTGATCGCATTGAGTATCCTTATTTTGAGATGCTTGCTTTAAAGGTCTCTACCTTTATAGCTCTTCCTTTTGTAGATATATTTGAATCCAATGGATACTATACCTACTGGTGGATCTATTAAGGATTAGGCTTGGTTAGAATGCATTGACTCAACTTTTGACTTCATTGCATTCAACCACTTCTTGGAATTGATGTCTAACATTAAGTGGTAGTAGTTTTGGGATCATCTCCATGTTCTCTATCTCTCATAAGGAGTATTTCCTTTACACCCTCTGTTAGAATAGCTAAATCTAAGGAAGAGTTACTCAATCAGATAGAGGAAACATGTGGCTCAATCATTAGGATATATTTTACTCCTTTAAAGATTGAGCTTAATTTCTTTAGGAATACAATTGTTAGATATATGTGCCCTAGAAGCCAGAATTGGCTGACACTTGTAATACACTTCTAGGGGCAAAATTATAATTTTGACTATAATTCAATAAAATGGGTTATTTTCTATCACACCTGTGTATTTAGTGTCTGTGATACATCCTTTGAGTTAATGGTAATGATAATTCATATTTTCAAGAGTTGAAAATTTAAGACATGAATAATCATTATTAACTCATAAACAGCTCCCGACCATAGGATCATCACGAGGATGGTGATTGATCCGGAAGGTTGGTGTACGATCGCTTCTCTTTAGTAGATGAGTCTTGAGTCTACGGTGTGGAGACACCGGAGCGAGAGTACAGGTACTCGTTAGAGAACGAGGGCACTGAGCGTGACCACCTCGAGTAGTCATTAGGAAGTCTACCTTCTCGTCAATGACTGACTCGATGCTGCAGTAGTGTGTCTGGTTCTTTGACCTGAGATGCATCGGCAGTTCACCTTGAGGGTGTTATAGTTTGACTACACCATTACTCGGTCTCCTAGCCATATGGAACCCTGAGGTGTATGTTGGCTATAGCATGTTCATTGTAGGAACTGGATTGCATCAAGATGGGATCTATCTACCTCGGTGGTAGAGGAGCAGCCCTATGATAATCATGAGAATCAAGTCCTGAAGCCCATGGCCATGGCAGAGTGAAATAATAGAAAGAGTTTCTATTTAGATTTTCACATTGGACTCGAATCGAATGATTATATCATATGACAGAGACTAGGGTTTGACGAGTTTACCTTAACCCTAATCTGATCGGGGCTCAAGATAGAAGAACTTAATCACACAGGTAGCTGCACCAAGAGGTTCGCATTCAGCTCTGATGGGTTGCCACCATATACTGCTAGGTGTCACTGGTGGATTTTGGGAGCAATTAGAATGATTTAGATGATCGATCATTCTAGCTGTTCGAATCAGAAGAGTTCTGATCCATCGAAAGGAGTTTCGATGATGTCTATGATAGAGATCATGACATATCCCATTACCATACAGAACTGAACCTAACTGGGTCACACAAACAAGGGTTTGAATCTGGTGATCATCAATTGAACTGATCTAGTTCAATTGATCTGAATGAGATTCAATTAGGTTCAAGGAAATCGTGCTAGCACTCGATTGAACCTAACGTTCTTCTTTTACTATCACAAATAAGTTGTCCTGACTGAGCCAAAGGAGTTTGTGCTCAATCAGAGGCCTTCATATGGTCTAACTGGAGGTTGTCCAAGTTAGAGAAGGTTGTCTTATTTTATAAGACATGACCTGCCATTTTTGGTCACCTGCCATTTTTGGTCCTTTGACTTTGGTCAAAAGTTGACCTTTGACTGGTCAAATGTTGACCATAGACACTTTGACTTTTGTCCACGTGTCACGCACCTATTGGAGAACTGGTGGGGGCCTGTCCCCCTGCCAGAACCTGGCAAGGAGGAGGGCGCACGCCACCCTAGGCGTGCGCCCAAGTTGGAGGCGCCTTGGAGTCCTTGTTGGACAAGGACTCCACCTCCCTTTTGGATTCCAATCAGAGTTCTACTAAGAATCCAGTTTGACTGGTCTTAGGCGCCCTCTAAGGAGGAATCCAGGGGTCTCTATTCCAACCAATCAGATTTAGATCTGATTTCACAAAGGGTTGTGATTGGTTGAGAGGAAGAGGAGTTGGATCACGCTTAGTCTATAAATAAGACCCTGCGCCCAACTCAGATTCTAATGCAATTAGAATAGAGATTTCCCATGCCCCAAGGCTGCCTCTCCCCTCTTCCTCCATGCCTAAACTTCTCCTCCTTCTCCTCTCCACGTCCAAAAGAGTTTTGGACTTAGGTTGGTGCGTTCCAGATCAAAAGAAAGGCGATCAAAAGAAGAAGGCTGCACTGCTGCAAAGGACGACTGCTGATCTTCAAAAGGAGTTTTGAAGATCCTCCAGATCAGATCCAGATCTGATTTTTGGAGGCGTGATAGAGAAGAAGAGGATCTCCAGATCCAACCCGAGTGGATACCGGTAGAGGCCAGGCGCTTGCGTGGCTAGATCCAGAACCTTCCGCTGCAATCAGGATCATCTACAGGGTAATAGGATTACCCAAATCAGGTAAATTAAATTTGATTTAATTTATCTTATTTTATTTTATTTATTAAAATAATAAGAATCAGATCTGAAACATATCAAGATCTGATTGGGATCAAGAGAAAAATTTTTGAAATATATCTCTTGATCTGATCAGATCTGGACGAACCTGGACCGGAAAATCAGGATTTCCCTTCATTGGCCCCTATGCACGCCGGAAGATCATGTGGATTTGATAGGGCTTGAGGTAAACAAGAAAGAGTCCCTTATGAAACTATGCCATTTTCCTTAAGATGGATTAGAAGCTCCAACTAAGGTATAAATCTCCTCGATCTCATCAAAGAACCTTAAGGGTTTTCTAGTTTGTTTCTTTATCTCATATTTGAATTCTTTAAACTTTTCAAAAGCTTCAGATCTGTGTCTCATACATGTACCTTTACTATGAAAAGTCATTGATAAAAGTAATGAAGTAAAGATAACCACTCTGGCTTGCACATCAAATGGGCTACATACATTAGTGTGTACCAGGTCAAGTATGTTAGTGGTCTTCACCCTATGTTTCACAAAAGGTAGTTTGGCTATTTATCCTTGAAGGTAGAATTTACAAACCAAAAATGACTCGAGAGTCAATGAGCCTAAAAGCTTATGTCATTTCAATTTGTTTATTCTATCCTCTCTAATATGACCAAAATCAAGATTCCACATATACTTCGTATTCATCTCATTTTTGAATCTCTCAAACCCTATGGCACTTACTATCTGCTCAGATACTAATATCGAGCAGACCCAACATTCCTTTTAAAGGCATGTCCCCTTTCTTTTCTTTTAGGTTTTCCAGCTATACCAGATGGTTCATTCTTTGGCTTGCTCTTGGTCTTATGTTTCTTCACAGACTTCTTCTTCTTCTAAGTAGACCTTCTCTCAAGAGTAGAAGCCCACTCCATAGTGAGTATCCTACCCCTTGAACTCTTCAAGATTCCTTCGGTAGTCACCAACATGTTCAATAATTTAACCAATTGTAATCAATCTAATTCATATGGTAGTTTACTTTAAACTGCCCATATGAACTGGTAAGGGATTGCAGGATCAAATCCATTCATAGTTTCTTGTACATGGTTGAGCTTCTCAAGCTCATCCAACCCCTTAATCACTATCAAACAATGATCATGAATTGATTGCCTTTTGGTCAATTATTGAATGGTTTGGTAACATAGGGATTATCCTGGACATGATACAAGCTTAACCCTTCAAAACCTAAAACTATTTTAGATTCTTGAGCCAGTCTTTATAACTTGTTAAGTTGTCAATTGGTTTCTAATATGTGAGCTAAAGGATTTGAAACCCATATTTTATTCTACTAAAGAGTAAAGATTCTATTTAGATTTTCATACTTGATTTTAATATTTATTTTAGGATCTTTTAAAATAAATATACCTATCACTATTTTTGTGAATCCCTACACTCCTCGAGCAGGAAAATGAGAACCCCTTCGCGAGTTAAGGTTCCCAATGGATATTGTGGTCCCACCAACTAGCACACTACCTCATTTGTCAGATCTTGGTGAATGTGTCAACCAATGAGTGGACAACTCTTATCCAATACTTTTTAATTAAACTATAGTAGACTTGATCTCTAATTCTTGAAACCACACCTGATAGATCTTGGCCTCATTTCATAGTAAAGTCAGACCCACCATTAAGCACAAGTGAAGCCATCATTAGTCCTCACCTGACAGATTATGGGCCCAACCTCATCTTCACCCTAGAGCTCTCATACCAATAGAGTGGTTGCTTCTTTCTTGATGCAACTAAACCACTGCATCTAGTCAAGAACAATCAACATCAGAGAGGGCAAGGCACTCTACAACAGTGGAAGATTATATGACTTAATATTATTGAGGAGATTTTTAGTTTAGGTCACTTTAAAGCTAATTAGTCATAACTGTTATAACTAATCCTAAGGGTGTGGGCTAGCTCAAATCACCAAGCAACCACATCAAGACTAAGCAATTAAATTGGCCAGAAAAGTGTAAGATCAGTGGGGATCCCCCATTGCTTTTCTTAGATACTAATAAATTGGCTAGGTCAGCAAATGGAATCAATTAAATAACTATCTCTCTTTAGGTCAAGCCAAACCACTTTCCTTAGACACCAATAGATCAACCAATTTTGAATAGATTAGCTTGTATAACTTAGGCTCGAGCCATCAAGCCAAATTAGATCTTTGAGTTAATCGATCTAATATATGGTTATTAATCGATGTGACCAATCTATAACTTCTAAGTTGATCTCGAGCACTCTTGATCTAATCCTAATCAACTCCTAGTTAGATTGGGTCAACTGCTCATCTTGATTGAGCCCTACCATGTACTAATTAATTATATAAAAGTAATCAAATTATTAGATCTAATTAAACTACCCAAGCCCAAACCCTCAAGTTTTATGTTCATGCTAATTTCTTATGATATTTTATGTATCAGTCTCCTTTCATCCTAGGACAACCATACCACATAACAACCTTCATTATGCCAGGGCAACCTTATATCAGGCAGCCACTCGAAGGGCACCCATGGAAGGACTTGTTAGATATATGTGCCCTAGAAGCCAGAATTGGCTGACACTTGTAATACACTTCTAGGGGCAAAATTATAATTTTGACTATAATCAATAAAATGGGTTATTTTCTATCACATATGTGTATTTAGTGTCTGTGATACATCCTTTGAGTTAATGGTAATGATAATTCATATTTTCAAGAGTTGAAAATTTAAGACATGAATAATCATTATTAACTCATAAACAGCTCCCGACCATAGGATCATCACGAGGATGGTGATTGATCCGGAAGGTTGGTGTACGATCGCTTCTCTTTAGTAGATGAGTCTTGAGTCTACGGTGTGGAGACACCGGAGCGAGAGTACAGGTACTCGTTAGAGAACGAGGGCACTGAGCGTGACCACCTCGAGTAGTCATTAGGAAGTCTACCTTCTCGTCAATGACTGACTCGATGCTGCAGTAGTGTGTCTGGTTCTTTGACCTGAGATGCATCGGCAGTTCACCTTGAGGGTGTTATAGTTTGACTACACCATTACTCGGTCTCCTAGCCATATGGAACCCTGAGGTGTATGTTGGCTATAGCATGTTCATTGTAGGAACTGGATTGCATCAAGATGGGATCTATCTACCTCGGTGGTAGAGGAGCAGCCCTATGATAATCATGAGAATCAAGTCCTGAAGCCCATGGCCATGGCAGAGTGAAATAATAGAAAGAGTTTCTATTTAGATTTTCACATTGGACTCGAATCGAATGATTATATCATATGACAGAGACTAGGGTTTGACGAGTTTACCTTAACCCTAATCTGATCGGGGCTCAAGATAGAAGAACTTAATCACACAGGTAGCTGCACCAAGAGGTTCGCATTCAGCTCTGATGGGTTGCCACCATATACTGCTAGGTGTCACTGGTGGATTTTGGGAGCAATTAGAATGATTTAGATGATCGATCATTCTAGCTGTTCGAATCAGAAGAGTTCTGATCCATCGAAAGGAGTTTCGATGATGTCTATGATAGAGATCATGACATATCCCATTACCATACAGAACTGAACCTAACTGGGTCACACAAACAAGGGTTTGAATCTGGTGATCATCAATTGAACTGATCTAGTTCAATTGATCTGAATGAGATTCAATTAGGTTCAAGGAAATCGTGCTAGCACTCGATTGAACCTAACGTTCTTCTTTTACTATCACAAATAAGTTGTCCTGACTGAGCCAAAGGAGTTTGTGCTCAATCAGAGGCCTTCATATGGTCTAACTGGAGGTTGTCCAAGTTAGAGAAGGTTGTCTTATTTTATAAGACATGACCTGCCATTTTTGGTCACCTGCCATTTTTGGTCCTTTGACTTTGGTCAAAAGTTGACCTTTGACTGGTCAAATGTTGACCATAGACACTTTGACTTTTGTCCACGTGTCACGCACCTATTGGAGAACTGGTGGGGGCCTGTCCCCCTGCCAGAACCTGGCAAGGAGGAGGGCGCACGCCACCCTAGGCGTGCGCCCAAGTTGGAGGCGCCTTGGAGTCCTTGTTGGACAAGGACTCCACCTCCCTTTTGGATTCCAATCAGAGTTCTACTAAGAATCCAGTTTGACTGGTCTTAGGCGCCCTCTAAGGAGGAATCCAGGGGTCTCTATTCCCACCAATCAGATTTAGATCTGATTTCACAAAGGGTTGTGATTGGTTGGGAGGAAGAGGAGTTGGATCACGCTTAGTCTATAAATAAGACCCTGCGCCCAACTCAGATTCTAATGCAATTAGAATAGAGATTTCCCACGCCCCAAGGCTGCCTCTCCCCTCTTCCTCCATGCCTAAACTTCTCCTCCTTCTCCTCTCCACGTCCAAAAGAGTTTTGGACTTAGGTTGGTGCGTTCCAGATCAAAAGAAAGGCGATCAAAAGAAGAAGGCTGCACTGCTGCAAAGGACGACTGCTGATCTTCAAAAGGAGTTTTGAAGATCCTCCAGATCAGATCCAGATCTGATTTTTGGAGGCGTGATAGAGAAGAAGAGGATCTCCAGATCCAACCCGAGTGGATACCGGTAGAGGCCAGGCGCTTGCGTGGCTAGATCCAGAACCTTCCGCTGCAATCAGGATCATCTACAGGGTAATAGGATTACCCAAATCAGGTAAATTAAATTTGATTTAATTTATCTTATTTTATTTTATTTATTAAAATAATAAGAATCAGATCTGAAACATATCAAGATCTGATTGGGATCAAGAGAAAAATTTTTGAAATATATCTCTTGATCTGATCAGATCTGGACGAACCTGGACCGGGAAATCAGGATTTTTCAGCGTTATAATAATGCAAGGAAAAAACTTTAACAGGAGAAAACCTATAATTAATTTTAGGTTAATCTACCGATTATATAGTTTTATGCTTATCAAATCGAATCTATGGATGTCTTCAAGATTCTTTTGAAGCCACATAATTATCTGGCCTCTACACTACATGAGGTTGATCTGATCAGGAGATCTTGATCTCACTAGGATGCTAGCTCCCTTGCAGAGATCGCTCTTCGGATTGTTAAATTTTTAATTTCTTTTGATTCTCTTTTTAAGAGAATCAAAGAGATCCATAGGAAAATCAAGAAATCAAATCTAATCTAATTTCTTTTCTCCTTTTTTCTTGAGAGAAAAAGAAGATCTGAAGAAGAAGAACAAGATATCAAATCTCTTTTCTTTTCTTCTCGTCCAACTTTTGGATTGATCATGGAGGAGAAAATATGTCCAACTTTTGGACATCTATGGAGGAGAAGATAAGGAAGACATGTCCAACCTTTGGACAAGGAAGTGAGAGAGAGAATTTTCTAACATCCAACAATTGATCATAATAAAGAAGGGATAAAGGAGAGAAGGCATCTCACCTTTGTGCACCCTTGGAAACCACTGCACGTCCAACTTTTCTCACTTCTCTATCATGCTTAAAAGCTCCTCTAATTCTCCATGTAATCTACTTAGGAGGCATCTCTTTTTATCCACTTAGATAGTGATTAGTTAGGGTTTGTTAGGAGCCCATCAAGAGAAGGAATCTTCTCTTTGCCACCCCTAACCCCTCCCTAGAATTCTCCACGCCTAAGAAATCCCATGCCCTCTCCCTTTTCAATGTGAAAATATGGGGTGTGAAAACCAAAATAGGGCATGGGGATCTCCTCCTTGTTTGATTAGATCAAGATCAAATCCAATTAGTTTGGGTTTCAACATTGAGTCAAGTACTTATTAAGTCTAATCCCATTAGACTCATGAAATCTAGTTTGAGTCAAACTCAAATCATATCTAATTAAATTAAATCTAATTTAATTTGACTAGGATTCGATCCCAATCAAACATTGCTAAAGATTAGGTCAAACCTAATCTAGATAGGTTTGGGTCAAGTATTCATTAAATCTAATTAGATTAATGAAACTTAGTTTGAGTCAAACTCAAAACTAAATCTAATCAAATTAAATCTAATTCAATTTAATTAGAACCCAATTCTAATATTTGATCAAATTAAATAATGTGCAATAATTATAATTTAGTCCTCCTGTAACTTACTAACTCTTAGTAAGCCCTTATGTAATTTCTATATTTAAGTCCAATCATCAATTAAATTGATAGTTAAGATCACTTTCGATTTGATAGAGTCCTAGTCTAGTGGAACTCTAGGGTTCCAGTCCAGTGGGTGCTTTTTGATTAGTCAAGAGCTTTCTTATGTATGATCCTATAGGTTCTATTCTATCTAGTAACAAGATATATTTTAATCTCCATCAAAATATCATTGAAACTTCTTTCAATAGATTAAAATAATTCTAACTGACTAATCGAGAATTATTGACCATCAAAATAATTTTCGTTGATCTCATAATCTACTAGTGATGCCTAGTAGTATGTAGTGGCAACTTAGCAAAATAGAAGGATCACTACTATAGAACAAAACTACGATAGTGCTTATTATTGTAGCAGTTCAAAAACTACTGCCATAAGATCAAAGATAGCAGTTTTATATAACCACTGCTATATATTTGATCTACAGTAATAGTTATACCTAACCACTGCTATTGGTTAACCTATAGTAGTGTTATGAAAATCACTATAATAGGTCAAATATATGGCAGCGATTATACAAAATCACTACCATAGGTCAAATATATGTTAGTGGTTAGATATAGCTACTGCCAATGATTCAATTTATTACAGTGGTTGATAAACTGCTATCATATGTTCAACCTGCGAAAGCGGTTATTTATAACTGCTACTATAGATTTGACCTATAGGACAACCTATGGCAACAGTTAAGTGTAACTACTGCTATAGATGCATAATATAATTTTTTTTAAATATTATATAATTTTAAAATTTAAAGTTCATCTTCATCATTTATTATCTAAATAATTATCATTAGAGTATCATCATAAAAGATCACCTCGATCCAATAGTCCTAATTATGTCGATCGATAAAATTTGATTTTGATGGTTATGAATGATCACATGATGATCTGATAGATAAAGATCACCAATTGATCCAATAACTTTCCATGATGATTTTGATGATGTTTGTGGCACACTATCAAAATTTTACTTTAATTAGACATCATTATCATAGTCAATTTAGCAAAAGATGATTTCGATTGTCAAATAAAAAGAGTGATCAGAAGATCAAATGATGCCTGATTATTAGTTAATTTTTTAGTTAAATAATCTTTTGTACTACTTTGATCATTTATTGGTGATTGTAAAATTCAAATCATACATGTATCAATGATCCAAAACTATATGCCTCATGATACTCATTCTTAAAGGTCTTTTGTAATTATGCTTAAGCTTTTGTAGGATATGTTTAACATGGATAGTTCATATAGACATAGTTTGAATTTTATGATCACCACTATATAAATAATTAAAGTAGTAGTAAAGTTTAATTATCTAAAAATTCATCTTATAATCTGACGTTAGTTAGCCTTTTGATCACTTATTTTTCAATGGTCGAAATCATGCTGTACTAAATTGACCATAATAATGATATTCGGTTGAAGTAAAATTTTGATAATATGCTACAAATATCATCAAGATCATTACTATAAATTTTCGGATCCATCGATGGTCACTATCTATATGATCATTAAGTGGTCATTCATGACCATCAATATCGAATTTTATTAATCGACAGAGCTATGGCTATCAGATTGAAGAGATCTTTTGTGATGACACTCTAATAATAATTATTTAGATAATAAATGATAAAGATTGACTTTAAATTTTAAAATTATATCATATTCAAAAAAAAATAAAAAAATTATATTTAGACTATATAGCAGTGGTTAGAAAATAATCATTGTTATATATATATTGTAGTGATTTTTAAACCACTGCTATAGATGTATAGTAGCTATTGAAAATAATCACTAATATAGATCTACGATAGTGGTTTCAAAAATTGCTGCCATAGCTTTTGAAAATTTTTTTCGATTAATTTACTTCACATGCCCAATCATAATCCTTCCTCTCTCTCTTTCTCTCTCCTCTTCGCTACCTATGCCCTAGCTACCACCCCTACCGCCAACCTACCCACTGCCACCCCCTCCCTCTTACACCACCATCATTGGCCCCACCTTCCTCTCATCCCCACCGGCCACACCACCTCGACCCCGATCCCATTCCCATCGACCTCACCTCCCTCAGCCTCATCCCCCACTACCCCCTTCCCTCTAGCGCCACCATGGGCCCATTCCACTGTTGGCTCCGACCCCTCAATCCTGCCTCTCTCAGCCCTGACCTCACCTCCCTCGACCCCATCCTCTGCTCCCCTTCCCTCTAGCACCGCTGTGGGCCCGTCCTACTGTCGGCTCTAGCCCCTCGATCCTGACCTCCTTTGGCCAACCCCCTTCCCTCTAGCCACCATCGTCGGCCCACCCACCACTGCTAGCTCTCCCTCTAGCACCATCGCCAGTGACCCTCACAGTCTACGTGACCGCCTCCTCGCAATAAGTATAATATTTTTATTTAATTTTATAATAATATTTATAATTATTTATAATAATATTTATAATATTATAAATATTTATAATAATATTTATATAATTATTTAAATATATTATTATAATATTATTATAATAATATTATGATAATATTTATAATAAATGACTCACCATGGATTGTAGATTAAATAGATTGATCAACTAAAAATTAAAAAAAAAATTATGTAAATGGAGGTGGGTGATCGAGCGGGGAGGGGCAGGGGATGGGGGGACGAGTGGGAGGGGTGGGGGATCGGGAGACTAAGAGGGAGAGGTGGGATCGAGGATAGAGCAGGGAGGGCAGGGGATGAGGGGGAGAGCAAAGTGTGGGCATCGAGAGACCGAGAGGGAGAGGTGGCCGGGCAAGAGGGTGGCACCGTGGTGGGGAGGTGGGGGACCAAGAGGGAGAGTGGGTGAGGAGGGTGTTGTGGCATTGAGGATAGAGTAGGGAGGGGCAGGGAATAGGGCCGAGTAGAGTTGGGCATCGAGAGACTGAGAGGGAGAGGCGACTAGGCATGCGGGGGTGGCACCATGGTGGGGAGGAGTGGGAGATCGAGAGGGAGAAGTGCAGGTCGGGGGGGTTGTGGTCGGGGCAAGGAGGGAGGAGGGGGTGGGGTCCAACAAAAAAAGAGATAGGTTAGTAGATTCTAGGCCGTGCCTATGAGTTTTGGATCGTCCCGATGGATTCTAGGTCATGCCCATGAGTTTTGGGCCATGCTAGATAGTTTTGGGCCATGCCATTGGGTTCTGGATTATAAAATTAATGTAACTCCTATTGTGGAATTTATTGTATAAAATTTTATGGGTCACTATTTAGTCTCTATTGCTTTTGCTTGTTGCATTGCATATTGATAGATCCATCAATTGATTAGTGTACATAATCTATGACATATGTATATTTATATAATTTTATATGGATGAAAGAATTATGTACAATGATCAATTGATTGTCTAATTTAGATAGTTTAAAAATTATAAATAATTATATAGATAATTACAGTAACCAAACGGTATGCTGAGGGCTCAAAAAAAATTTTGGATAGTATTTTTTTATTTTTCTTACTAGAAAAAACTATGAAAAAATACTACCAAAATTTTTTTTGGTTCTTATTGCATATCGTTTGATTATTGTAATAAACTTATAGAATTAATGCAATTCTTGAATGGGATAGGACCTATCTTTATCTATTAGTTGGTCATAAGATGCATTTATTGTATATCTGAAAATGATATTTAATATATTCTTGTTTCTTCAAATATTTGTTTATAATGTATTAGTATGTAATGATGTTTAATATAAATAATATTTTTTGTTTATAATGCATTGGTATCTAAAAATGATATTTAATGCAAATAATATTTTTTTTTACTTATGTAATGATGTTACGAACTCTAAGCATTGGTATGCTTGCATAAATTATGAGCAATTACTACGAAATTATCTTTATTTTATTATGTTGTGTCTCATTTTCATACATGATTTAATTACAGTATCATTTTTTTTATAATGGATAAAGAATGGATGAAGTTGAGTAGGCTCTCATCAGAATATGAAGCTGGACTTCAAAAGTTTCTTGATTTTGCTATAGAGAAATTCAAGGACCATGGACTTATCCAATATCTTTGCAAGAAGTGTATGGGTGGGTCTTAGCTATCTTATCAAGATGTAAATGATAACCTCACTATTTATAGCTTTAAATTCAGTTATAAAATTTATTGGGATCAACATGGTGAGGACAGGCCATAAGAAGGCAATCAATATGATGAGGAAGTGGAATAAATGATTCATGATATCTTCCTATTTGTTGGCTACATTGATGGTGCATCTACATCAATGCCCAATCCTATGGTTGGTGGAATGATAAATAGTGAGGATGTGGAGAAGATCCACAAGTTGATAGAGACCACTAATATTTCGTTGTATCTCAGATATGAAAAGATGGTGAAGCTTGAGTTCTTAATCTGATTGTATCATGCGAAATGCTCCAATAGATTCAATAATAATGGAGTGAACTGTATACTAGAGCTTATGGGGGATATTCTTCTAGACAATGCACATATCTCGAAGAATAATTATAAGGCATTAAAGATTATTGAATAGTTGGGCTTTACTTATACCAAGATACATGCATGTCCTAATAATTGCATGCTCAATTGGAAGGAAGATACTAACCAAAATGAGTGCATGAGGTGCGGTGTATCAAGATGGAAATAGAACAAAGATGGCACATTGACCTATATTTCTCAAAAGTTGATGTGGCACTTTTCTTTAATACCAAGACTACAAAAGTTGTTTATGTTAGCAAGAACATTGAAGGACATGAGATGGCATGAAGAGGAGCAAATAAAAGATGATGCATTAAGGCATCCAGTCGATAGAGAGGCATGGTAAAAGTTTAATGAAATACATCCCGACTTTGCACAAGAGATATGCAATGTAAGGTTGGGCTTGTCATGTGATGGTTTTAACCCATTCAAATATATAAATACCAACCACAGTGTAGGGCTAATGTTTACTCATGTTTATGTTAGGATTTGACACCTCGAATTCGACCCACAGTAAGAAGAGAATCAATTTTAAGCACAGTAGTCGGACCAGATCTGATACATGATCGAGCTGGCTTGAACCACAGTCAAGCTGGCTCTCTCAGATAGATGACAGCAGAAGATCGGACAAGATGCAGTCAAGCCAGCTCGACCCCTGACCGAGCTGGCTCGATGGAGGTGAACAAACATGATGGGGTTTTTCTATCTGGTCTCAGATTGTGATTAATCCAAGGGGTCTATGGGAGTTGCCCGTGGACCATAGGATTCAGTGGCCATGAAGGATTGCAGTCATGATCTGAAGGTCGAAAAATATTCCTAGACTCCATCAAGGATATTTCTGAATCATATTAGGAGAACAAGCTCTGTTAGGACTCCTATGAACTACTGAGAAGAGAATTCTCATCCTATTTAAAGGGCTGAGGTGCCGTGGAGCAAAAAAAGATGGCGCATGTGGCATGAGATGCATGTAGAGAGGCTCAGGTAGCCACCGAGAGGATCTTGATGGAGCATCAAGTGCGTGTAGCCCGTGAGAGAGAGAAGCAATAGGTGCATGGCATCCGACGAGGAGGCTATGAAGGTAGAGCATCTTGTAGCTTCTGTGGATCTTCTTGAAATTCTGAGAGAGCTTTTATGAGAGTAGCTTTTAGTTGAGAAAGATTTATGTATGATGAGTTAAGAATGGGTGTTCTCCTTTTGTACCTATTTTTCTCTTTCATAGTGAAGCTTTGCATGCCCCATGGAGGCAAGCCTTTAGGCTGATCCATGTACTTGATTGTTTTCTTATTTTATTTCTTTCTTCTTTCTATCATAATAATTTGATATTAGATCCTTAACAAGCAGTATTAGAGTAGCTGATATCCTAATAATTTGATATTAGAATGAGTTGATATCATAATAATTGGTATCAGAGCCAGATAGTATCAGAGTGCAGATTGTAGTAGTAGATAGAGATTGAAGAATATGGAGAAGACAAGCACAATCAAGATGGAGATCAATAGATTTGATGAGAAGGATAATTTTTTTTATGGCAAGCAAGGATAAAGGATGTCCTCATTCAACATGGATTGATTGATGCTCTCTTGTATGACGAGATGTCAACCACCATAAAGGTGAAGGATTAGAAGTGGATCTAGATGCAGATGGTGAGCATGATCCACTTATACCTAGTAGATGATGTGGTGATCTATGTACTTGGTAAGACTTCTCTGATGGCACTGTGGTCGAAGCTCGTAGAGTTATACATGGCGAAGTCGTTCACCAACACGCTATTCATTTGGAGATAATTCTACTAGTTGCAGAAGGACGAAGGCTAGAGCGTGTGGGAGCATCTATCCAACTTTCAAAAGATCCTTACCGACCTCCTCAGCATTGGTGAAAAACTTGAGGAGAAGACCAGGACATTGGTCTTGCTAGCATCGCTTTCCCCTTCGTATGAGTTCTTGATGACTTCTCTTCTAGTTGGAAAGAGCACCATCAAGATGGACGAGGTCACTACAACGATACTCTAGAATGAGATTCTTAGGAGGAAGAATTCAGCTTCGAGCTCAGATGGTGGCAGCTCAGCTTTGATAGTTTCTAAAGGAGCTAAAGACAGTAGATGGAGCGACAGAGGATCGCAAGGAGGATAATCCAAATCTAAGATGGGGGATCCTAGCAAGATCAGATGCTATAGGTGTGACGAGTTGGGGCATCGAGTCAAGGATATCCCATAACTCATGGATCGGACGAGGTTTTCTGCAGCGACGACCTATAGCGAGTTAGAGGATGATGTCCTGAAGATATCTAACGAGATATCTAGTTCTTTCCAGTAGTGGATTTTAGATTCTACATGCATATATCATGTTTATTGTAGAAAGAAGTAGTTTGACTCCCTGGAGAGCAATGATGGCACTATTTATCTACTGGATGGATCGAGCTGTACGATTAGAGGCATCAAAATGATCAGCTAGAAGACACATGATGGTGTAGTGAGGAGATTGAGGGAGGTCCAATACATATATGATTTTGGGCAAAATCTTATCTCACTGAGCATACTGAATTTAAATGGCTATAGGTAGGTAGCTGGTGATGGAATCTTGAAGGTCATGCATGGCAATAGGATGATATTGGAGGAAAAGAAGAAGATAAGAGGACATTACTATCTGGCAGGAAGTCCAGTGCGAGATGGAGCTTCAGGAGCTAGAAGGAGCTCAGTGCAAGGTGGAGCTCCAGGTGGAGATAGATCAGGCACGAGATGGAAGACTCGGAAGGACAAGAGGTGACATCATAGAGTGAAGTTTCTATTACCATAGGAGAATTTTTTAAGCAGATCTTTGGTCAAAGTTGACACAGCCCATGATAGAGGTGGGATTGAGCGGCCTTGCTCAACTCCCATGTTTGTCCATCCATGATCAGCAGGCGCACCTTAGGGCATGGGGGTGAGATGGATCACAAGCTCTTAAAGTTAGGTGGAGGCCAAATATCGAGTCAAGGTTGAAATTGTTAGGATTTGATGCCTCGAATTTAACCCATAGTAAGAAGAGAATCAATTTTCAGCATAGCAATCGGGCCGGCTCTAATATGCAGTCGAGCCGACTCGGATTGAGATCGAGCCAACTCAAACCACAATCGAGCTAGATCTCTCAGGCAGACGATAATAGGAGTTCAAGCAAGATGCAATCGAGCTAGCTCGATCCCTGATCAAGTTGGCTCAATGGAGGTGAACAGAACATGATGAGTTTTTTTTTGTTTGGACTCAAATTATGATTAATCCAAGGGATCTACGGGAATTGCGTGTAGACCATAGGATCCAGTGGATATGGAGGGTTGCGGTCATGATCTGAAGGTCGAAAAATATTTCAAGACTCCATCAAAGACATATTCGACTCATATTAGGAGAACGAGCCCTATCAGGACTCTTGTGAACTGTTGAGAAGAGGATTTTCATCCTATTTAAAGGGCTGACATGCTGTGGAGCAAAAAAAGATGGTGTGTATGGTGTGAGAGGCACGTAGAGAGGCTCAAGCAGCCATCGAGGAGAGCTTGGCAGAGCGTCGAGTACGTGCAGCCCACGAGAGAGAGAAGCAATAGGTGTATAGCATCCGATTAGGAGGCTATGAGGGTAGAGCATCTTGTAGCTTCTATGGATCTCCTTAGAATTTTGAGAGAGCTTTTATGAGGGTAGCTTCTAGTTGAGAGAGATTTATGTATTATGAGTTGAGAGTGGGTGTTCTCCTCTTGTATCTATTTTTCTCTTTCATAGTGAAGCTTTACATGCCCCGTAGAGGCGAGCCTTTAGGCTAATCCACGTATTTGATTATTTTTCTATTTTATTTTTTTCTTCTTTCTGTCATAATAATTTGGTATTAGATCCTTAACAAGCGGTATCAGAGTAGTTGATATCCCAATAATTTGGTATCAGAATAAGTTGAAACCACAACAGTTTATAACCTCCCACTATGGATGTGTATAAAAAAATCATTTACTTTTATGATAGTGCTCATCCTTGGACCAATGGAGGTAGAGAATGACATTGATGTCTATTTGCAGCCTCTTATTGCCGAGCTGAAATAGTTGTGGAGTGTTCAAGATGTTCCAACTTTTGATGCTTTGATGAATGAGTTATTCTCCATGTACGCGATGCTTATGTGGATAAAAAACGACTTTCCAACTTATGCCCTAATGTCAGGTTGGAGCACAAAAGGTGAGTTAGAATGCCCAGTTTGTAGAAAAAATATCAAATCTAAAAGCTTGACATATTGGAGGAGCTTTAGCTTTATGAGGCATCGATGTTTTTTTCCATCGAAACCATCTATATAGAAGGGATGCACGCTCCTTCGATGGCACTATTGAAGAAGATGAGGCACCTAGCCAAATGTCTGGAAGTGAAGTGTTAAGAGAGTTAGATGATCTCAGTGTTAAATTTGAAAAAGGTGATCTGATTGATGGTAAGAAGAGGAAGCATTGATCAAAGGCAGATGACACATACTTTAATTAGAAAGAAAAAAGTATATTCTTTGACTTGCCATATTGGAAGACAAACTTATTATACCATTGCTTAGATGTCATGCACATTGAAAAGAATGTATGCGAGCTTCTATTGGCAATGATCTTGAACATCAAGAATAAAATCAAGGATGACTTGAATTTTCAGTTTGACTTGAAAGAATGAGTTATTAGAAGATCACCCCATCTGAAGCCGATAAGGGGAGAACAATGGAGGCTCTCTCATGCATGCTATATTTTGAATACCTCTGAATGGTCCACATTTCTTCATGTGTTGGAGAATATAAAGGTCTCAAATGGATCCTCCAGCAATATATTAAAGCATGTGAATAGTAAGGATGTGGACTTGGTGGATATAAGACTCATGATTACTGTGTGTTAATGCAGGAGTTGATCTCAATAGCTATTCACTGTATGTTGCCAAAAAAATATGCGAATGGCTATTATTCATCTTTGCAACTTCTATAGAGATATTTGTGCGAGAAGATTACTTAAAAAAGATGTGAAGAAAATGAAGGCAAGGGCGATACTATATTATATGATCTAGAGAAGATATTTTCATCATTATTTTTCAAAATTATGATGCATCTCACTGTACACCTTATAGGAGAAGTTGCACTTGAAAGTTCAGTATTCTATCAATGGATGTACCCTATTGATAAAAATATTCAAATGCTGAAATCTTATGTAAGAAAAATAAATCGCCTGCATTTGAGCATATTTCACAACTAGATATGAAGGAAAAATCCTATTTTTCTTGCACAAGATCGTTCAAATCTGATTGGATCTAAAGAAATATTTCAAAAAAATTTTTCTCTTGATCCCAATCAGATCTTGATATGTTTCAGATCTGATTCTTATTATTTTATATAATAAAATAAAATAAGATAAATTAAATCAAATTTAATTTAATTTACCTGATTTTGGGTAATCCTATTACCCTGTAGATGATCCTGATTGCAGCGGAAGGTTCTGGATCTAGCCACGCAAGCGCCTGGCCTCTACCGGTATCCACTCGGGTTGGATCTGGAGATCTCTCTTCTTCTCTATCATGCCTCCAAAAATCAGATCTGGATCTGATCTGGAGGATCTTCAAAACTCCTTTTGAAGATCAGCAGTGTCGTCCTTTGCAGCAGTGCAGCCTTCTTCCTTTTGATCGCCTTTCTTTTGATCTGGAACGCACCAACCTAATCCAAAACTCTTTTGGGTGTGGAGAGGAGAAGAGAGGAGAAGTTTAGGCATGGAGGAGAGGAGAGGCAGCCTTGGGGCATGGGAAATCACTTAATCTGGGCGCAGGGTCTTATTTATAGACTAAGCTGTGATCCACTCCTCTCAACCAATCACAACCCTTTGTGAAATCAGATCTAAATCTGATTGGTTGGGAATAGAGACCCCTGGATTCCTCCTTAGAGGGCGCCTAAGACCAGTCAAAGTGGCAAACTGGATTCTTAGTAGAACTCTGATTGGAATCCAAAAGGGAGGTGGAGTCCTTGTCCAACAAGTCCTCCAAGGCGACTCCTCCTCCTTGGGCGCACACGCCTAGGGTGGCGTGCGCCCTCCTTCCTTGCCAGGTTCTGGCAGGGGGACAGGCCCCCACCAGTGCTCTCCAATAGGTGCATGACACGTGGACAAAAGTCAAAGTGTCTATGGTCAACATTTGACCAGTCAAAGTCAAAGGTCAACTTTTGACCAATGGCAGTGACCAGGAAATGGCAGGTGACCAAAAATGGCAGGTCATGTCTTAATAAAATAAGACAACCTTCTCTAACTTGGACAACCTCCAGTTAGACCATATGATGAAGGCCTCTCTGATTGAGCACAAACTCCTTTGGCTCAGTCAGGACAACTTATTATTTATGATAGTAAAAGAAGAACGTTAGGTTCAATCGAGTGCTAGCACGATTTCCTTGAACCTAATTGAATCTCATTCAGATCAATTGAACTAGATCAGTTCAATTGATGATCACCAGATTCAAACCCTTGTTTGTGTGACCCAGTTAGGTTCAGTTCTGTATGGTAATGGGATATGTCATGATCTCTATCATAGACATCATCGAAACTCCTTTCGATGGATCAGAACTCTTCTGATTCGAACAGCTAGAATGATCGATCATCTAAATCATTCTAATTGCTCCCAAAATCCACCAGTGACACCTAGCAGTATATGGTGGCAACCCATCAGAGCTGAATGCGAACCTCTTGGTGCAGCTACCTGTGTGATTAAGTTTCTTCTATCTTGAGCCCCGATCAGATTAGGGTTAAGGTAAACTCGTCAAACCCTAGTCTCTGTCATATGATATAATCATTCGATTCGAGTCCAATGTGAAAATCTAAATAGAAACTCTTTCTATTATTTCACTCTGCCATGGCCATGGGCTTCAGGACTTGATTCTCATGATTATCATAGGGCTGCTCCTCTACCACCGAGGTAGATAGATCCCATCTTGATGCAATCCAGTTCCTACAATGAACATGCTATAGCCAACATACACCTCAGGGTTCCATATGGCTAGGAGACCGAGTAATGGTGTAGTCAAACTATAACACCCTCAAGGTGAACTGCCGATGCATCTCAGGTCAAAGAACCAGACACACTACTGCAGCATCGAGTCAGTCATTGACGAGAAGGTAGACTTTCCTAATGACTACTCGAGGTGGTCACGCTCAGTGCCCTCGTTCTCTAACGAGTACCTGTACTCTCGCTCCGGTGTCTCCACACCGTAGACTCAAGACTCATCTACTAAAGAGAAGCGATCGTACACCAACCTTCCGGATCAATCACCATCCTCGTGATGATCCTATGGTCGGGAGCTGTTTATGAGTTAATAATGATTATTCATGTCTTAAATTTTCAACTCTTGAAAATATGAATTATCATTACCATTAACTCAAAGGATGTATCACAGACACTAAATACACAGGTGTGATAGAAAATAACCCATTTTATTAATTATAGTCAAAATTATAATTTTGCCCCTAGAAGTGTATTACAAGTGTCAGCCAATTCTGGCTTCTAGGGCACATATATCTAACAATCTCCCACTTGTCCTAAAGCCAATTGGCTACAAGTCTAAGTCCCATCTTCTCAAGGTGGGCTTCGATCTTCTGCTGGCCCAACGGCTTTGTAAGTGGGTCTGCCACATTATCTGCGGAGTTGACTCTCTTGACCTCAACGTAACCTTTCTCAAGGTAATCGCGGATGAGATGATATCGCCGCTCAATGTGCTTGGACTTCTGGTGAGACCTCGGCTCCTTAGCAAGGGCTATGGCGCCATTGTTGTCGCAGTAAAGAGGAATGGCATCTGATGGCATTACTCCAATTTCTGCAGCAAACTTCTTGTACCAGAATGCTTCCTTTGCAGCCTCTGATGCAGCTATATATTCTGCTTCCATGGTGGAATCTGCTATCACAGTTTGCTTGGAACTCTTCCAGCTGACAGCTCCACCATTGCACACAAACAGACTTCCAGATGTCGACTTTCGATCATCTATATCAGACATGAAGTCCGAGTCTGTGTATCCTTGAACTTGGAGTTCTCCATTACCAAAGACCAACATCATATCCTTAGTTCTTCTCAAGTACTTAAGGATACATTTCACAGAAGTCCAGTGTTCTTCACCTGGATTTGACTGATATCTGCTTGTGACACTCACAGCATGGGCTATATCAGGTCGTGTACATAGCATGGCATACATGAGGCTCCCTATTGCAGAAGCATAAGGGATCTTGCTCATGCGTTCTATTTCCTCAGGTGTGCTGGGGCACATCTTCTTGGAAAGATGAATACCATGTCTGAAGGGTATTAATCCCCTCTTAGAGTTTTCCATACTAAACCTCTTTAGTACTTCCTCTATGTACATCTTCTGTGAAAGTCCTAGCATCCTATTCGGTCTATCCCTATAGACCTTAATTCCTAGAATAAAGGATGCTTCACCTAGGTCTTTCATGGAGAATTCCTTGGACAACCACATCTTGACTGATGTCAACATGGGAATATCATTCCCAATAAGGAGGATGTCATCCACGTACAATACGAGGAAGACAACAGCGCTCCCACTGACCCTTTTGAAAACACATGGTTCCTCTTCATTTTTGATGAAACCAAACTTTTTTGATCACATCATTGAAACGAGTGTTCCAGCTCCGAGATGCTTGCTTAAGTCCATATATGGACCTTTGCAGCTTGCAAACCTTGTGATCAGTATCACTGGATGTGAAACCTAGCGGCTGTTCCATATAGATATCTTCCTCAAGATATCCATTTAGGAATGCCGTTTTCACGTCCATTTGCCATATTTCATAATCGAAATAGGCTGCAACAGCAAGCAATGTGCGGATGGATTTTAGCATAGCTACCTGGGGAAAAGGTATCCTGATAGTCAATGCCTTCACGTTGACTATAACCTTTTGCCACCAGTCTAGCCTTGAATGTCTCCACATTCCCATCTGCACCAATCTTTCTCTTGAAGATCCATTTACACCCAATAGGTACTATACCTTCTGGTGGATCTACCAAGGTCCAGACTTGGTTTGAGTGCATCGAGTCGATCTCTGACTTCATTGCCTCAAGCCATTTCTCGGAGTCGATATCTGATATCGCCTCGTTGTAGGTTTTGGGATCATCACCATGAGCACCATTACCTATGAGGAACATTTCCTCTACGTCCTCTGAAATAATACCTAAGTATCTTTCAGGGGGACGATGGAAAACTCTTTCCGATCTACGAGGTGGAGGAGGTAGTGTTCTTATTGGCTCAACCTGATTTGGTTCCAACTTGGTCCTTAGCTCGTTCTCACTTGTGAGACTTTCTCATCAAGCTTAATCTGCTTTCCAATGCCACTATCTTGAATAAACTATTTTTCAAGAAATATGGCATGTCGACTCACAATCACATTGTGGTCTTCTGGAATGTAGAAATAGTATCCTAATGACTCTTTAGGATATCCTATGAATCGAGCTCTGAAGGACCTAAACTCTAACTTGTCCGCTTGTTGTCTTTTGACATGAGCCGGACAACCCCAAATTCTGAGATGACTCAGACTTGGTTTCTTACCGTGCCATATCTCATACGGTGTGGTAGGAACGGTTTTAGAGGGAACCCTATTCAGTAAATAGATTGAAGTTAATAATGAATGTCCCCAAAGAAAATCAGGGAGGTCTGTGAAGCTCATCATGGATCGAACCATATCCAATAGAGTCCGATTTCTCCATTCTGAAACCCCGTTGAGTTGAGGTGTTCCTGGTGGAGTCCATTGAGAGACTATGCCATTTTCCTTAAGATAGTCTAGGAATTCCCGGCTAAGGTATTCACCTCCTCGATCTGATCGAAGAACCTTAATGGGTTTTTCAGTTTGTTTTTCTACTTCATGTCTGAATTCTTTGAACTTTTCAAAAGCTTCAGACTTGTGTCTCATAAGATACACATACCCATACCTAGACAGATCATCGGTAAAGGTAATGAAGTAGACAAAATTGCCTCTAGCCGGCACATCAAATGGGCCGCACACATCAGTATGTACTAGGGCAAGGAGATCTGTGGCCCTCTCCCCATGTCCAACAAAAGGGAGTTTAGTCATTTTGCCTTGAAGACAAGATTCACAAGTTGGATATGACTCAAAAGTCAATGGACTCAATAGCCCATTTTTCTCCAATTTGTTAATCCTATCTTCTGCTATATGACCTAATCTCAGGTGCCATAGATATCTGTCGTTTGGACTATCCCTAGGTCGTTTGGCATTCACGTTTTGCTCGATAGTTAAAAATAGGTACATCAATATGCAACTGATAAAGACCATTAACAAGGAAACCATTTGCAATTTTATTTCTTTCATAAAGAATGTTACAATGGTCCTTAAAGAAGGTGATCACATAACCTTTCTTGTGCTAAGCATGAAACAGAAATCAAATTCCTGCTAGCTGCAGGCACATAATAACAGTCTTTTAAAACTAAGTCTAAACCAGATGGTAATCGAAGAGGGTATGTTCCCACGGCTACTGCAGCAACTCTTGCTCCATTACCGATGCGTAGGATCATGTCTCCATCCCTCAGCCTCCTGCTATCCTCAAGACCCTGCATAGAAGTGCACAGAGATGAGCACTAGAACCAGAGTCAAGCACCCAACTGGATGCAGAAGAAACCGTAAGGTTAGACTCAATAACGAGCATACCTCCAGAAGGACCTTCCTTCTTGTTCTTTCAGGGTGGCCAGGTAAGTAGGGCAGTTCCGCTTCCAATGGCCGTCGCTGTTGCAATGGAAACACTTTCCTTTGCCATCGGACCTTTCTTCTTCGGTTCTGCCTTCTTCTTCTTTGATCCTTCCACCTTTTGCTTTTTCACAGACTTCTTTTTCTTTCCATAAGACTTTCTTTTGGAAGAAGTCCGTTCCATAGCAAGAACTGAGCCTTTAGAACCTTTCATAGAAAGCTCAGCGGTAACCAGCATATTCATCAACTCGGCCAAGGAATTTTGAAGTTTATGCATGTGGTAATTCATGATGAATTGCCCATATGCATCAGTCAAGGATTGCAGAATAATATCGTTCTGCAGATCCAAGTCCAACTTCACACCGAGCTTCTCAAGCTCTTCCATGTCCTTGATCATTGTCAGACAGTGATCTTGGACTGACTGCCCATCACGCATCTTAGCCTTAAAAAGTCATTTTGTGACTTGATATTTGGCTGCGCGACTCTGTTCACCAAACATCTCCTGCAGGTGAGCCAACATTTGGCGAGCAGTCCCGATATCTTCATGTTGGCGCTGGAGCTCATCAGACATCGAGCCCAACATGTAGTATCTGGCCTTATTATCTTCGTCAATCCATTTTTCCAGAGACGCTCTCTGTTCAAGTGGATGGACGGAGCTGGTAAGGTGGGAGGGTCCTGGTCCAAAACATGGTGTTAACTTCTCTGAACCCAAAATAATTTTGTAGTTCCTGAGCCAATCTTTTATAATTGGGTCCAGTCAGTCTATGTGTGTCCAGGATACGTGCCAAGTGGGTTGGACGCAGACATTTTCCTGTAGAGAGTCAAAGATTCTAGTTAGATACTGTAATTTTGACTTGACCAATTTATTTAGGGATTTTATTTTTAAACAAATTAGCTCCCACTATTTTCTCGGATCCCTACACTCCCTCTGTAGAGATGCGAAAATCTCCACGATTGATGATTTCTAGTGGGTGGTGCGGTCTCACCAACTGACTCATCACCTCACCTAACAGTTATTGGTGATGGGTTAGCCAATGAGTGAACAACTCTTGTTCAATGATTCTCTAATCATGGTGCACCCAAACTTGGTCTCTAATTCATGAATCTCACCGTATCCGGAATATTGATCCACTCCTTAGTTAAGTCAGACCCACCATTTGCATAGACTGGGTTCCTAATTGGGTCTCTCACCGTATCCAAAATATTGAGCCCAACTCATCCTCCAGCCCATAGCATCCAATGCCTAATAGACATGGTTGCATCTTCCCGGTGCAACTGAGCCACTGTATCCAGCCGAGAACAATCAACCCCGGGAAGGGCCCGCACATCTACAATGGTGGAAGACCTCAGACTTAATCTTTTCTTAGGGAGAATTGATTCAGGTCTCATTAAACTAGACTTGGCTTAGTCATAACAATTATGACTAACCTAGTGGCATGGGTTAGCTCGGATTATTGACCACCTCAGATCAGAACTGTGTCAACAGATATGGCCAGGTAAGTGAGACCGGTGGAAGGAATATGCCATTAACTCGTACAAGAACGCATTCAGGTCGAGTAGCTTCCAATTAAAAACCAGTCGGTCGTATATGCCAAACTTACCTTAGACACCAAATTGTTGAGTCAGAACCAATTGGGTTAGCCTACAATCCAGACTCTAACCTCTGAGCCTAATTAGGTCTTGCTTGATCGATCGTGACTCGATCTTGACCCAGACTTAATCCTATTAGGCTGGTCAATTTAAGCATTGTTGATCCCATCTAACCAACTCTTGATTCGGTTTGATCAACCGCTTAGACCTAATTGAGCTACCCAAGCCCGAACCCAGTATTATGAATATGTCTTAGATCTGAAATTCTCAATTTTAGACCTAATTAATATTTTCATAAACTTAATTCTTAATTAAGTTGGGTTCATAAACAAAATATGCACAATAAATCCTAGGGTTTCAGGATCTAGGGTTTTGCAGAAAGTAAGTTTTGGATTTCTGATTAAGGACGAACACGCAGCACCCCTACACATCATAAGAACACCCCATCGAATGGGAAGAGAGGGCCTTTAAACCCTTCTTCGTTCTTATGACCGGACGGCCAAGAGGAACGCCTTAATCAGGAACATTCAATACTACTAAAAATAGTTTAGATCTATATCATATATCTCATATATAAATTAGATCTAATCATGGCATATTTTGCATACATCTCATGTATCATAAATCATGCATATGTTTTCAGATCTAAATTATCTCATAATAATCTAAAAAATTAGATTTAAATTGATCTAATCAAAATAAATTCTAATCTAGATAAATTATGTAGAACTATTCTACAACTAGTCTAGAGTCATGCATCAATCATATCTCATATGATATTTAAAATTAAATAATTTTTATTTGCTATTTTTTAGATGTTATTAATAACACTTATAATATCAAAAAATAGTAAATAAGAAGATCTAAAATATGATTTAATCAGATTAAATCAAAGACATGCAAAGACTATTCTATAGAACTATTCTATTCTAGAACTAGTCATGCATCTTCTTACATCTTAGATCCAAATCATTTAATTTTAATTTTTTGATTTCAGATCTGATCACATCTCATGTGACATCTAAAATCACTTTATTTTCTAATTAAAATAAAATTAAAATTAGATCTAAATAATTTAGAACCATGGCTCTGATACCAGTTGAAGGGAAAATCCTGATTTTCCGGTCCAGGTTCGTTCAGATCTGATCAGATCAAGAGATATATTTCAAAAATTTTTTTCTTGATCCCTAATCAGATCTGATATATTTCAGATCTAGATCTTAAGATTCTTAATATTAATAATAAATAAAAAATATAAATTAAATCAAATTTAATTTACCTGATTTGGGTAATCCTATTACCCTGTGATGATCCTGAAGGTTCTGGAAGGTCTAGCCACGCAAGCGCCTGGCCTCTACCGGTATCCACTTAGGTTGGATCTGGAGATCCTTCTTCTTCTATCATCTCTCCAAAAATTAGATCTGGATCTGATCTGGAGGATCTTCAAAACTTCTTTTGAAGAATCAGCAGTCGTCCTTTGCAGCAGTGCAGCCTTCTTCTTTTGATCGCCTTTCTTTTGATCTGGATGGCACCAACCTAAGTCCAAAACTCCTTTGGACGTGGAGAGGAGAGGAGAGAGAAGGTTTAGGCATGGAAGGAAGAGGGGAGAGGCAGCCTTGGGGCATGGGAAAAAGAAAAAGCATCTATAATCTGAGTTGGGCGCAGGGTCTTATTTATAGACTAAGCGTGATCCAACTCCTCTTCCTCCCAACCAATCACAACCCTTTGTGAAATCAGATCTAAATCTGATTGGTGGGAATAGAGACCCCTGGATTCCTCCTTAGAGGAGTCCCCAAAAATCCATTCTTAGTGGAACTCAAGACTGGAATCAAAGAAGAGTCTTTGGTGGAGGTCCTTAAATCCACAAAGGGACTCCTGGAGTCTCTCTGTTTGGGACTCCAGGCGCCTTATCCAATGGGCACACGCCTAGGGTGGCGTGCGCCCTCTCTCCTTGCCAGGTTCTGGCATAGGGGACAGGCCCCCACCAGTGCTCTCCAATAGGTGCATGACACATGGGTCAAAAGTCAAAGTGTCAAATGGTCAACATTTGACCAAAGTCAAAAATAGAATTAGCAGGTGACCAAAAAATGGCAGGTGTTACCAAAAATTCATGTCTTAATAAAATAAGACAACCTTTTCTGACTTGGACAACCTCCAGTTCAGACCACCATGAAGGCCTCTGATTGAGCACAAACTCCTTTGGCTCAGTCAGGACAACTTATTTATGATAGTAAAAGAAGAACGTTAGGTTCAATCGAGTGCTAGCACGATTTCCTTGAACCTAATTGAATCTCATTCAGATCAATTGAACTAGATCAGTTCAATTGATGATCACCAGATTCAAACCCTTGTTTGTGTGACCCAGTTAGGTTCAGTTCTGTATGGTAATGGGATATGTCATCATGATCTCTATCATCGACATCATCGAAACTCCTTTTCGATGGATCAGAACTCTTCTGATTCGAACAGCTAGAATGATCGATCATCTAAATCATTCTAATTGCTCCCAAAATCCACCAGTGACACCTAGCAGTATATGGTGGCAACCCATCAGAGCTGAATGCGAACCTCTTGGTGCAGCTACCTGTGTGATTAAGTTCTTCTATCTTGAGCCCCGATCAGATTAGGGTTAAGGTGAACTCGTCAAACCCTAGTCTCTGTCATATGATATTAATCATTCGATTCGAGTCCAATGTGAAAATCTAAATAGAAACTCTTTCTATTATTTCACTCTGCCATGGCCATGGGCTTCAGGACTTGATTCTCATGATTATCATAGGGCTGCTCCTCTACCACCGAGGTAGATAGATCCCATCTTGATGCAATCCAGTTCCTACAATGAACATGCTATAGCCAACATACACCTCAGGGTTCCATATGGCTAGGAGACCGAGTAATGGTGTAGTCAAACTATAACACCCTCAAGGTGAACTGCCGATGCATCTCAGGTCAAAGAACCAGACACACTACTGCAGCATCGAGTCAGTCATTGACGAGAAGGTAGACTTCCTAATGACTACTCGAGGTGGTCACGCTCAGTGCCCTCGTTCTCTAACGAGTACCTGTACTCTCGCTCCGGTGTCTCCACACCGTAGACTCAAGACTCATCTACTAAAGAGAAGCGATCGTACACCAACCTTTCGGATCAATCACCATCCTCATGATGATCCTATGGTCGGGAGCTGTTTATGAGTTAATAATGATTATTCATGTCTTAAATTTTCAACTCTTGAAAATATGAATTATCATTACCATTAACTCAAAGGATATATCATAGACACTTTAGATGCACACTGTGATAGAAAATAATCTATCTATTAATTTATAGTAAAAATTATAAATTTTTTCTTAGATGTGTATTACAAGTGTCAGTCAATCTGCCTTCTAGAACACACATCTAACAAGATAGACTTTTCACTTCATACCATCTCATCAATTTAAGTCTTGAGAAAAGAGATAAGGCGCACCACTATGTGTTGTTCAATTATGATATCATTGAGGCATACATAAGATAAGTCACTTAGCCTTATTTATTTTTTATTATTTATTTTTTATTATTTATATCCTATTACACCTCAATTTGTTTCTTATGTAGCAAACATATGGAGGTCATAATTGTAGAAAATAGATCTAGGGTTCTAGGGTTAGCTTTTGAAACTTTTTCAAAATTATAGTAGAAGAGATGAATTAATCTCATTAATTCATGAATAAAATAATATAAAATCCTATATCCAGGATCCTATTATATTATTAAAGCATGCTATTAAATTAAAAATTAAAATATTAAAAAACTACATGTTGATCATATCAACAGTAAACTACTCTAGATTAGATCTAGACATATAAGTAAGAGATCAAATCTTTATTACCTTTGAAAGTTAGACTTTCTAACTTGCTGATCTAGGGCTGAGGTTGATGCTCCAAGCCACACATACGTCCAACTCTATAGGATGTCTACACGAGCCCTTGATCTTTGATCCGAAGTCCGATGCTCAAAAATCAGCACAGTATGCTAGTACTATGCTGATCCTTCTTTGACGGTTGATCTGGATCTTTCTTCTTTAAGACTTGGACTATCCAACTTTTAGAAGATGAGAAAGAAGATTTATGATGTTAAGACACCTCTCAAACATTTGCAAAAGATGGAGGAAGAGATTTGGAAGAAAATCCTAGAAGAAGACCCTCTTCTTCTTCTTTGTTCTCTCACCTAGGCACCTTGATTGGTGTCTCTACAAATCCCATGCCCTAAGTCTTTCTCTTCCAGCACTTTCTATGCCCAAGAATCTCTCTCTAAGCTCTAGAATCTCTAAAAGGATTAGAGCCAAAGACCCTTTAAATAGAGAGTTAGGACGCACTCCTTGTCTAGGTCAAATACCTAGACAAGGTACGTCCAAATATGGCAACATATGGGGCGCCCAACTTCTTGGGTGCTCCCTCCAATTTTTCTGCTGTGGACCACCAGAAAATAGGTGCACAAAATCCTCCTCTTTCCCATGAAAAAATCAAAAAATAATAAGGATAGTTGGCAGCAAAATGAGATAGAGTTTTGATTGCATCAAACTCTATCAAATAAAGTTTGACTTCAAACCAAATAGCCTTATTTGACTTGGTCCACTAACAAACTTCCATGTAAGAAAGAATGGGATCTAGAGGGCATGCATGAAGAGTTGGGAGAGAGGGCTTTCCATGAACAAAACAAAGAAAAAGGGACGTGGGGGGCATGAGGGGTCAATGGTGCAAGGAATAGTGAGTCCTAGTCATACTAGGACTCCTATTTTGACTTGGTCCAAGTGATCTATGAACCAAATTAAATTAGGATTATTTAATCCAATTAGAATAGATCTTAGTCTAACTAATAATCTAATTAAATCAAATTAAATTAGTTTTAATTTTGATTTAATTTTTAATCAAATTAAAGATTAGGTTCATTCAAGTCCTAATTGAACTAGGACTTATTCTTCCTTGCAATTGACTCATCTAATAAACCAATTGAACTTGATCTAATCAAGTCCAAAATAAATTAAATCATATTTAATTAGACTTAATTTCATCCCTCTAGATCAATCAAATTAAGCTAATTTATAATCAAATTGTTAATCGATCCTCCTGCAATACTTGCACTAGGTTAAACATCAATCGTATTGATCGTTTAACCCAAGAACGATTCTTAATCATTGATTAAACATCCGTTCAAATTGAGAAATCTTATATGTGTGTTATCCATAGGTTCGAACCTAAGTCAATAGCATAAGAATAAATTTTTGTACTAATTAGATTGATCATCTTGCAACGGTACCTGATGGCCGAATAGGTCGAATGTGTAGATTAACATTCTTAGAACTCATGTGGATATAGTTTTCGTGTAATTCATCTCCTTGATCAAAATGCTCATAGAAAACCTTAGAGTTTAACTGTCAACTCTGATTAGGTCATCCACATTGTATCTCAAAATACCAAATCAATCTTATAGATTATCCTGACCAAGATTTTGTTATATTGAAATACAGTGATGTATTCTTCTCCAACTCTTGAAGTGGTCAATCCCATCTCGATCACTCACTGACTTCGTAAGTACTTGACTATGCTCAAAAATCTTCCATTACTAAATTAAAAGTTAAGTTAGTCTAGTACCAAAGCATAGTGAGTTGCTTGCAAGCCGCCGTGGTGATCTTAGGTCAAAGGGACATTTATACCTATGTCCCATCAGAGCAATTCTCGATAGTAGAATGCTCTGGAGTAGGTCACATTCATTGACGATGTACCCTTACATCTCACTTGTATGCCATACTAGTATCTCCATACTTCTCGGTTAAGAGGATAACCAACCTATATAATGATCTATGCTCGATAGTAGAATGCTTCACTCCACACTTCATGGAGAACTAAGATGAAAACTATACTTTATTCCTTACAATACGGGGATGTCATTCCCGAGTAAGAGAATGTCATCCACATAAAAGACAAGAAATACTACTATCAGATCATTTTTTTACTTATAAATGTAAGGCTCTTCTCCATTCTTAACGAAACCATATATTTTGATCACCTTATCAAAATGCATGTTCCAACTTCGAGATACTTGCTTAAATCTATAAATAGATCTCTAAAGCTTGCACACCTTGGACTCATCTATGGATGTGAACCCCTCAGGTTGTGTTATATACACCTCTTTAGTTAGCTCTCTATTTAGAAAAGCTATCTTCACATCCATCTACCAGATCTCATAGTCTAGATGGGCAGTTATTACACGTATTATTCGAATGAATTTGAGCATTGGCATAGGAAAGAAAGTCTCATCATAGTCAATATCATAAAATTGATGATACCTCTTAGTAACTAGATGGGCTTTATAGGTCTCCACCTTCCTATCGGCACCTCTCTTCCTTTTGAAGACCCATTTACACCCAATGGGTTTAATCCCTTTGGATGGATCAATCAATGTCCACACATCATTGACTTTCATAGAATCCATCTTTGATTTCATTGCCTCAAGCCATTTCTTGAAATCAGGTCTCTGCATTGCATTCATATTGATGATCAGATCCTCATCGTTCTCATCGAGTTTGATGGGAACACCATTCTGAACCAAAAAATTGTAGTATCTGTTTGGTTGATGTGGTACTCTACCAAATCACCTTAATGGTGTAGGTACATTAGGCTCCAAATTTGATCTAATCAAATTCAATTCTGATTCAGCCATAGGTGTTGATCTTTCTACTTATTGAATTTCATCAAGTTCAATCTTAGAGGCAACAGTTCCTTCACCAAGAAACTCTTTTTCCAAAAAGATTACCTTAAGGCTGACGAACATCTTTTGTTCATTAGCATAGTAGAAAATATACTCCTTTGTTTCTTTGGGGTACCCTATGAATGTGCACTTGTCAGACCTAGGTCCAAGTTTATCTATGATTAACCATTTCACATAAGCTGAGCACCCTAAAATCCTAAGATGTGAAAATGCTAGCTTACATCTTGTCAATATCTCATATGGAGTTTTAACTAAGGACTTACTTGGAATCCTATTTAGAAGATAGCAAGTCAATTTGAGTGCATATCCTTAGAAGGATATCGACAAGCTGGCAAAACCCATCATGGATCAGATCATGTCTAACAAAGTCCAATTCCTTCTTTCAGACACACCATTCTGCTGTGGTATTACTTGAGGAGTCTATTAGGAGAGAATTCCATTCTCTCCTAGATATATGAGAAACTCATCAGAAAGGTATTCTCCTCCTTGGTTAGATCGAAGAGTTTTAATTCTGTTCTCAATTTATTTTTCTACTTCACTTCAGAATCATTTGAACATTTCAAATGAATCTAACTTATGTTTCATCAGATATACATATCTATACCTAGACATGTCATCTGTGAAAGTGATAAAGTAGAGATATCCACCTCAAGCTCTAGTGCTCATAAGTCCACATACATTAGTATGTATTAGACCTAATAGCTCAGTGGCTCTCTCACCTTTTTCAGTAAAAGATGACTTGGCCATTTTTCTAAGAAGGCAAGATTTACAGGTTGGAAGTGATTCACAACCACTGACTTCGAGGATTTCCTCTTGAGTCAACTTATTTATCCTATTCTTGTTTATGTGACCTAGCCTAGAATGCCATAAGTAGATATCTGACATACTATCTAATCTAGGGTGCTTGCCAATGAAATAGACTACATTAACTAGCATGTATATACCATCCTAGATTCATAATGAGCCAATGATATTCAAAAAGGATCATATGAGACTTAAATATTGAAGGGAAATCCTGATTTTTCGGTCCAGGTTCGTCCAGATCTGATCAGATCAAGAGATATATTTCAAAATTTTTTCTCTTGATCCCAATCAGATCTTGATATGTTTCAGATCTGATTCTTATTATTTTAATAAATAAAATAAAATAAGATAAATTAAATCAAATTTAATTTACCTGATTTGGGTAATCCTATTACCCTGTAGATGATCCTGATTGCAGCGGAAGGTTCTGGATCTAGCCACGCAAGCGCCTGGCCTCTACCGGTATCCACTCGGGTTGGATCTGGAGATCCTCTTCTTCTCTATCACGCCTCCAAAAATCAGATCTGGATCTGATCTGGAGGATCTTCAAAACTCCTTTTGAAGATCAGCAGTCGTCCTTTGCAGCAGTGCAGCCTTCTTCTTTTGATCGCCTTTCTTTTGATCTGGAACGCACCAACCTAAGTCCAAAACTCTTTTGGACGTGGAGAGGAGAAGGAGGAGAAGTTTAGGCATGGAGGAAGAGGGGAGAGGCAGCCTTGGGGCGCATGGGAAATCTCTATTCTAATTGCATTAGAATCTGAGTTGGGCGCAGGGTCTTATTTATAGACTAAGCGTGATCCAACTCCTCTTCCTCCCAACCAATCACAACCCTTTGTGAAATCAGATCTAAATCTGATTGGTTGGGAATAGAGACCCCTGGATTCCTCCTTAGAGGGCGCCTAAGACCAGTCAAACTGGATTCTTAGTAGAACTCTGATTGGAATCCAAAAGGGAGGTGGAGTCCTTGTCCAACAAGGACTCCAAGGCGCCTCCAACTTGGGCGCACGCCTAGGGTGGCGTGCGCCCTCCTCCTTGCCAGGTTCTGGCAGGGGGACAGGCCCCCACCAGTTCTCCAATAGGTGCGTGACACGTGGACAAAAGTCAAAGTGTCTATGGTCAACATTTGACCAGTCAAAGGTCAACTTTTGACCAAAGTCAAAGGACCAAAAATGGCAGGTGACCAAAAATGGCAGGTCATGTCTTATAAAATAAGACAACCTTCTCTAACTTGGACAACCTCCAGTTAGACCATATGAAGGCCTCTGATTGAGCACAAACTCCTTTGGCTCAGTCAGGACAACTTATTTGTGATAGTAAAAGAAGAACGTTAGGTTCAATCGAGTGCTAGCACGATTTCCTTGAACCTAATTGAATCTCATTCAGATCAATTGAACTAGATCAGTTCAATTGATGATCACCAGATTCAAACCCTTGTTTGTGTGACCCAGTTAGGTTCAGTTCTGTATGGTAATGGGATATGTCATGATCTCTATCATAGACATCATCGAAACTCCTTTCGATGGATCAGAACTCTTCTGATTCGAACAGCTAGAATGATCGATCATCTAAATCATTCTAATTGCTCCCAAAATCCACCAGTGACACCTAGCAGTATATGGTGGCAACCCATCAGAGCTGAATGCGAACCTCTTGGTGCAGCTACCTGTGTGATTAAGTTCTTCTATCTTGAGCCCCGATCAGATTAGGGTTAAGGTAAACTCGTCAAACCCTAGTCTCTGTCATATGATATAATCATTCGATTCGAGTCCAATGTGAAAATCTAAATAGAAACTCTTTCTATTATTTCACTCTGCCATGGCCATGGGCTTCAGGACTTGATTCTCATGATTATCATAGGGCTGCTCCTCTACCACCGAGGTAGATAGATCCCATCTTGATGCAATCCAGTTCCTACAATGAACATGCTATAGCCAACATACACCTCAGGGTTCCATATGGCTAGGAGACCGAGTAATGGTGTAGTCAAACTATAACACCCTCAAGGTGAACTGCCGATGCATCTCAGGTCAAAGAACCAGACACACTACTGCAGCATCGAGTCAGTCATTGACGAGAAGGTAGACTTCCTAATGACTACTCGAGGTGGTCACGCTCAGTGCCCTCGTTCTCTAACGAGTACCTGTACTCTCGCTCCGGTGTCTCCACACCGTAGACTTAAGACTCATCTACTAAAGAGAAGTGATTGTACACCAATCTTTTCGATCAATCACCATCCTCGTGATGATCCTATGGTCAGGAGCAATTTATGAGTTAATAATGATTATTCATGTCTTAAATTTTCAACTCTTGAAAATATGAATTATCATTACCATTAACTCAAAGGATGTATCACAGACACTAAATACACAGGTGTGATAGAAAATAACCCATTTTATTAATTATAGTCAAAATTATAATTTTGCCCCTAGAAGTGTATTACAAGTGTCAGCCAATTCTGGCTTCTAGGGCACATATATCTAACAAATATAAGCTATAAGATTTCTAATGCTGGAACTAGAACTGGTCTTTCATCTCCAACGTTCAGAAATCTCTTGCCTTGCTCAAGTCTCCTACTAACCTGCAACCCCTGCAATGAATTGTAAATATGGTAAAGGCTATCGGTATCTAATATCCAATCAATAATATCATATATAGAGAAATTGCAAGGAGTTATCATATAAATATCTTGCCCAACAATAGCTTGCTTCTTTCTCGGCCTATTCGGATCCAAGGAGGCAATATACCGAAGATAGTTTCTCTTCCAGTGCCCTCACTTCTTGTAGAAGAAGCACTCAACTTGACTCTTATTGGGCTTTATCTTATTGGTCTGGCCTTGGATAGATGTCCTAGCCTGAACTTGCATCTTCTTGGACTTCTTCTTCTTGTTCTTCTTTCCTTTATTAAAGAGTCGGGAACCAGAAGATGAACCTTCCACTAAGTTTACCAACTTCTTGTGGAGCTGGTGATCCTTCTTAAAGTTCTGAAGTAACCACAGTAACCTGTGGTAGTTAACTTCAGGCTTTGTCATTCTATAATAAGTGAGGAATGAGAGGTAAGATTTGGATAGCGAGTTCAGTATTGCATCTTTCTCTAGCTGCTCATGCAAGAAAAAGCTGAGCTTGCTCAAATGCTCCATCAGCTCGATCATGTACAGTACATGATCAGTGACTGAAGCTCCATCCGTCATCCTAGCATGGCACAACTAGTCTTGTGCCTCTTAACATCATCGGGTGTGCCAAAAGACTCCTCCAACACTTGAAGCATGTCTTTTGGTTGAGTTGTCTTGAACCTACGACTGAACTCATTGCTCATAGCTATCAGCATAATACAACACACCGTATTTCGATCATTGAGCCACTTTTGATAAGTGTCTCTGACTGACCTACGTGTATTTGCAGTTGGCTCCTTAGGTGCTGGATCTATCAATTTGTACAAGATCCGTTTGTGCTCCAGGATAATTTTCAACTTATGGTACCGACTACCAAAGTTGGGTCCCACCAGCTTATCATTATCTAACAATGATCGAAGCAAAAGAAAAGTGGCCATATCTGCACAAAAAGTCAAAATCTATTTAGCAATTGATTCATTAAACCTAAAGATTTGGACTTTAATCAAAAGATTCTTCTACTATTTTATTCGAATTGGTAGCCTCTATCTCTAATTCGAAGAATTACCTTAACTTTTTAGTGGATACTAGAATCCATATAGACTGCACACAAGCCGAACTTTGGTTGGTCAACCCATGTACATCTAAGGATAGGTTCATTACCAATTATTTTTCTAAATAATTTTTAGTAATTTAATTTTGCCCCAGTTCCTAGTCAGTAAGCTTTGGCCTCCACTGAAAAGGTCTGGTTAGGTCCAACCATTATTATGACCATACTTAGTCTATCTAACCAATGAATGATTAAGCCCAACTTTGATTTGTCAACCTAACCATCATTTAGAAAGATGCGGTTAGAAAGTCATATTATGAATGATAATTCTACCAACCAATAAGCACCGAGCCTTTGGGCCTCCAATGATTATCCAACTAATGGATCCATTATCACCCACTTAATGGGAGGCTATGATTATTAGATATGTGTGCCCTAAAAGCTAGAATTGGCTGACACTTGTTATACACTTCTAAAAATAAAATTATAACTTTAACTATAAATAATAAAATAGATTATTTTCTATCATAATGTGTATTTAGTGTCTGTGATACATTCCTTGAGGTAATGGCAATGATAGTTCTTATTTTAATCTATGTTTTATTTTTAGATTTATGCTTGCATCATGATATGTTATAGATC
>QRFJ01003615.1:0-51978 GCA_006176705.1 Cocos nucifera
ATTCTTCGTCGAGCTAGCACTTGGGAGGAGCGGATTGGGATCAGGACCTCGTGTAGACCATCCATGAAGGCTAGACGTGTGTGTGGCTATGTTGCAATAATTAGATCTACTTGATGATTAGATCGGTGGTGATTTGATTGCGGAGTTCATCTACCCGTGCAAGGTAACGTGTTTTGAACACATAGATTAGTAAAATTATTTTACTACCTACAGCTATTTTATTTTTAGATTTCAAAGTATGCATGTATATCATATTAGATCCTAGTAATATAGGATTTTTAATCAGATCTATATCTCTTTAAATTTAATTAGATTAATTTTTATTTTTGTTGTAATTATTTTTCAAAAAAAATTCGAAAGTAGGGCTAGAAACCCCGCTTGCTTCCTATCAATGTTATCAGAGCATCTAAGTTATTTAATCTGATCTATATGCATGTTTAGATTATTTTTTAGATTAGATCTAAATAATAATCTAACTTTTTAAATCTAAAAATAAAATAATATGATCGCACGGACCGTAGGTTGTCCTGTTGTAGGATTTACCTCCTATAAAATAGGTTGACTTAGTACGTGCTGATCTAGATCATTAAATCACAAAATTTTAGATTTGATCTAATAATTTTTATGATTTGATTGTATGATTTTGATCCAATTTTTAATCATGAATAAGAGTTTAAATTAGATCTAATTTAATTCATGATTTTTATGTATTAAACATAGATCTAGATTAAAACCTACAACTAGTACTATTTATGAAATGAGCCGATCCAATTTTTGAAATAGGTCGACCCATTTGGTGAACAGTGCTAAGTTGTATTGAATCTTTCAAAATTTTAAAAAATATTTTCAAAATATCGAAACCCAACCCTCAGCCTAATAACTTAATTAAGAATTATGTATGTTGAATTAGGGTCTAGAATTATAAATTAAAGATCTTAAGTCATTAATCATAAAATATGGGTTATTGGGTTAGATGAATTAGGTCCATTAATTAGGTTAGACCTAGGATTAGTTAAAAAATAAACTAATTTAGAGTAATTGATTAAATCTAATCAAATATTGATTTAGACTAGATCAAGGACTCTTTAGACTCAATTACAATAGTTGTAGTTGGTCAAGTTCATGCCTTTAACGAGGACCAAATGGACTTCATTCATGGCTATGCGGTCAAATCTAAAATTACTAGGTTGGTCAAATTGAAACTAATGAACCAGATGGTGTCAAAGGTAAGTTTGGCAGTCCAAACTAATGGTTTTTAATTAGGAGCTACTTGCACTAATTCGGTCTTTGATGAGTTAATGACATATCCCTTCCACTGATCTTACTTACCTGGCCATCCTGATGAGTTAGATTTTAATTAGATCACTTAGTGATTTGGGCTCATCCATGTCAATTAGGTAAATCAACGTGATTGATTTAGGTGCTCCTAATGCCGGCTTGAATTAGGTTCTTTTTTTATCTGACTTGATGAAGTCAGTGGGAGGATCAAATTTAGCTGGTTAATTCTCTCTCCTTTTCTTTCAAAATAAGTTAATCAAATCCTCTAAAATTATTAGGTCCATAAAAATGAAATAGTTATAATGATAACTAGATAATAGCTTCCTATTAAGTTGAGTGATAATGAGTCCATTAGTTTAATAATCATTGGAGGCCCAAAGGCCTAGTGCTTATTGACTAATGAAATTGTCATTCATAATATGATGATTTGGTCATGTTTTTCTAATGATGGTCAAGTTGGCCGGCCAAAATTGGGCTTGATCATTCGTTGGTCAGATACATTAGATATGTCATGTTAATGATTGGACCTAATCGGATCTTTTCAGTGGAGGCCAAAGCCTACTGATTAGGTTTCCGAGATAAAATTAAAATACTAGAAGTTATTTAGAGAAAAATTAGTTATGAACCTACCCATAGATGCACATAGGTTGACCAACCAAAGTTGAGCTCGTGTGTAGTCTGTGTGGATTTTAGTACCCACTAAGAAATTAAAGTAATTCCTCGAATTGAAGGTAGAGGTTACCAGTTTGAATAAAATAGTGGAAGGACCTTTAGACTAAAGTCCAAGTCTTTAAGATTAATAATTCATATACTAATTAGGTTCGATTTTTATTAATGCAGAAATGGCCACTATCTTATCGCTCCGATCATCGTTAGACAATGATAAATTAATGGAACCCAATTTTGATAGCTAGTAATAAAAGCTGAAAATCATCCTGAAGCATGAGCGGATCTTGTATATATTGATTGATCCAACACCTGAGGAGCCAGCTCCGAATGCTAAAGGAGTAGTCCGAGACACTTACTAGAAGTGGCTCAATGATCGCACTACCATTCGGTGCATCATACTGATAGCAATAAATGATGAGTTCAGCCATAGGTTCGAAAATGCCCAACCTCAAGAGATGCTTCAAATGTTGAATGACTCCTTTGGCATGCCTAATGATGTTGAGAGGCACAAGACTAGTTGTGCCATTTTCAATGCTCGAATGAGGAACAGAACCTTAGTCACTGATCATGTATTATACATAATCGAGATGATTGAGCGCCTAAGTAAGCTAGGCTTTCTCTTGCACAAGCAGCTCAGAAAGGATGCGATCCTTAATTCTTTGCCCAAGTTCTTCCTTCCTTTTCTTACTTTTTTTTGAATGACAAAGCCTACAGTAAACTACCATGATTTATTAGGATTGCTATAGAACTTTGAGAAGAATTACTAGCTCCATAAGGAGATGGTGAATGTAGTGGGAGGTTCTTCTTCTAATCATCGATCCTTTAAGAAAAGAAAGAAGAACAAGAAGAAGAACAAAAAGGTGCAGCCTCATGCCGTGATGAATGCATAAGGTTAGACCAAGAAGCACAAGCTCGATCAGAGTCAGGCAGAGTGCTTCTTTTGCAAGAAGTAGGGGCACTGAAAGAGAAATTGTCCTTAATACATTGCCTCCCTGGATCTGAACAGGTCGAGAAAGAAGCAAGCTATTGCTGGACAAGATAATTATTTGATAATACCTTGCAACTTCTTAATATGTGATATTACTACTTGAGTATTAGATACTAGAAGCCCTTATCATATTTGTAATTCGATGCAGGATTTATAGATCAATAGGAGATTTGATGAAGGTGAGAGATTCTTGAACGTTAAAGATGGAAGATAAGTTTCAGTCTAGCTTTAGAAACCATGAATCTTGTAATCAATTCTTATAAAGTTGTTCTTAGTGAATGTCACTTCTATCCAAATTTTTTATTAAATGTTATTTTTGTAGGCCTTTTAGCCAAGAATAGATATTAATTTTCAATAAATTTTTTTTTTATGATATCATTTTGAATGGTGTTACGATTTATATTGGATAATTGAATAACGGTATTTATTATCATAATCTATTAACGTGGTTCAATCATTTAGTAAATGCTCTACATTAGATGATGTGTCAGAAGTCTACCTTTGGCATTGTAGGCTAGGTCATATTAACAAGAATAGAATAAATAGTTTGGCTTAAGAAGAAATTCTTGAAATTGATGATTGTGAATCACTTCTAACATGTGAGTAATGTCTTCTTGGTAAAATGATCAAGTCATCTTTTACTGGAAAAGGTGAGTGAGCTAGTGAACTCTTAGGTCTAGTACATACTAATGTATATGGATTCATGAGTTTAAGTGCTAGAGGTGGATATTTCTACTTCATAACCTTCATAGACGACCTATCGAGATATGGGTATATCTATTTAATGAGGTATAAGTCAGAGTCGTTTGAAATGTTCAAACTATTTCATAATGAGGTAGAAAAATAAATTAAAAAAAGTATTAAAACTTTTTGGTTTGACTGAGAAGGTGAGTACCTTTCTAGCAAATTTTTGATATATCTAGGAGAGAATGGGATTCTCTCCCAATGGACTCCTATTGAAAAACCACAGAATAATGGTGTGTCTAAAAAGGAGGAATCAGATCCTATTGGATATGGTTCGATCCATGATGAAATTTGCTGGTTTGCCTATCTTCTTATGGGGATATGTGCTCGAGTCAGTCTATTACCTTCAAAATAGGGTTTCAAGTAAGTTTGTTTCCAAAGTACTCTCGCATCTTAGGCTTTGGGGGAGTCTGACTTATGTCAAACATTTAGAAATGGATAAGTTTGAACCTAGGTCTGACAAGTGTTATTTCATAGGATACCCAAAAGAGACCAAAGAATATTATTGTTGAAGGGAAAACACTATTTTTCGGATCAGGTTCATTCAAATCTGATTTGATCAAGAAAAATATTTTAAAATTTTTTTCTCTTAGATCTAAATCAAATTTGATACTTTTTAGATTTGATTAGATGGATCTAATAAATAAAATAAAAATAAATTGAATTATATTTAATTTATATCTTGTTGTTGGGTAATCTTATTACCCTGTGATGATCCTGCTGATTCCCTAAGATTCTGGATGCAACCACGCAATCGCCTGACCTCTATCGATATCCACTCGGACAGGATATGGAGATCTCCTCCTTTTCAATCTATCCTCCAAAGATCAGATTTGGATCTAATTTTGAAGATCTTCAAAATAATTTTTGAAGATCCGATGTCATCTCTTGCAGCAGTGCTGCCTTCTTCCTTTCTTGCTACCTTTCTCTTGCCTAGATCACACCAAACTGAAGCCCAAAGCCTCTTGGGCATGGAGAGGAGAGAGAAGATTAGAGGTAGTCATGGAGAAGAGGGGAGAGGGGCTATGTGGCATGGGCAAGGAAAGAACTCTTGAAACCTAGGCGTAGATAGGGTTTATATAGACCCTGCTACGCCACGTAGTGCCACATCATCCAGCCAATCACGTCTCTTCCTGTAATCAAATCTAAATCTGATTGGTGGGATGATATCAACTGATCCAATCAGATGAGAGCCCCTTTTAAACATCCTTGGGTGGTGCCAAGATTGGTCAAAGTAGAGTCTTAGGCACCACCAAAGTTTATTCCATGAAGCAATCTGAAGTCCCATCTATATGGGACTCCAGGCGTCATCATCCTTAGGTGCACATCTTCCTAAGCATACACCCCTTTCCTTTCCTCCTTTTAGTAGGTGGACAAAGGTCAAATCTCTCTCCTATGGGTGCATGATACATGGGCAGATGTCTAAGTGTCAAAGGTAATGTTTGACCAAAGTCAAAAGACAAGAATTAGCAGGTGATGGAAAATGATAGGTGTTGTCTCAAATTTATCTCATAAATTAAGACAATCCTTTTCTAATCTAGACAAGCTCTAGTCAGACCAAGTAAAGATACCTGAGTGAGCCCAAATACATTTGGCTCAGTCAAGATAACTTTTAATGATTATTGAAGGAGAATATTAGGCTCAATCGTGTGCTAGCATGATTTTTTTGAACCTAATTGAATCTTATTCAAATCAATTGAACTAGGTTAGTCTAATTGATGATATCCAGATCCAAATCCCTTATTTGTGTGATCCAGTTAGGTTCAGTTCTATATGGTAATGGGATATGTCATGATCTCTATCATCGACATCATCGAAAACTACCTTTCGATGGATCAGAACTTTTCTGATTCAGACAACTAGTAATGATCGATCATCTAAATCATTCTAATTGCTCCCAAAATCCACCAGTGACACCTAGCAGTATATGGTGGCAACCCATCAGAACTAAGAATGCGAACCTCTCAATGCAGCTACCTTTGTGATTAAGTTCTTCTATCTTGAGCCCCGATCAGATTAGGGTTAAGGTGAACTCGTCAAACCCTAATATTCTGTCATATGATTAATCATTCGATTCAAGTCCAATGTGAAAACCTTAATAGAAACTCTTTCTATTATTTCACTCTGCCATGGCCATGGGCTTATGGACTTGATTCTCATGATCATCATAGGGCTACTCCTCATCCACCGAGGTAGATAGATTTTCTATTGGTGCAATCCAATTCCTACAATGAACATGCTATAGCCAACATACACCTCAGGATTCCGAATGGCTAGGAGATCGAGTTATGGTGTAGTCAAACTATAACACCCTCAAGGTGAACTATCCGATGCACCTCAGGTCAAAGAACCAGACACACAACTACATAGCTTCGAGTCAGTCATCGATGAGAAGGTAGACTTCCTAATGACTACTCGAGGTGGTCACGCTCAGTGCCCTCGTTCTCTAACGAGTATCCTATACTCTCGCTCTGGTGTCTCTACACCATAGACTCAAGACTCATCTACTATAAAGAAGCGATTGTACACTAACCTTCTCGGATCAATCACCATCCTCATGATGATCCTACGGTCGGAAGCATTTTATGAGTTAATAATGAAAATTCATGTCTTAAATTTTCAACTCTTGAAAATATGAATTATCATTACCATTAACTCAAGGGATGTATCACAGACACTAAATACACATATATGATAGAAAATAATCCCATTTTATTATTTATAGTCAAAATTATAATTTTGTCCCCTAGAAGTGTATTACAAGTGTCAGCCAATTCTGGCTTCTAGGGCACACATATCTAACAAACTCCCACTTGACCTAAAGCCAATTGGCTACAAATCTAAGTTCCCATCTTCTCAAGGTGGGCTTCGATCTTCTGCTAGGCCTAATTGGCTTTGTGAAGTGGGTCTGCACCGTATTATCTACGGAGTCGACTCTCTTGACCTCGACGTAATCCTTCTCGAGGTAATCGTGGATGAGGTGGTATCGCCGCTCGATGTGCTTGAATTTCTGGTGAGACCTCGGCTCCTTAGCAAGGGCTATGGTGCCATTATTGTCGTAGTATAGAGGAATGGCATCTGATGGCATCACTCCGATCTCTATAGTAAACTTCTTATATCAGAATGCCTCTTTTGCAGCTTCTGACACAGCGATGTATTCTGCTTCCATGGTGGAATCTGCTATCACTATCTACTTAGAACTCTTCCAACTGACAGCACCACCATTACACACAAACAGACTCCTAGATGTCGACTTTCGATCATCTACATCGGACATAAAATCAGAGTCTGTATACCCCTAGGACTTGGAGTTCTCCATTACCAAAGACCAACAACATATCCTTAGTTCTTCTCAAGTACTTAAGGATACATTTCACAGAAGTCCAGTGTTCTTCATCCTGGATTCGACTGATATCTGCTCGTGACACTCACAGCATGGGCTATATCAGGTCGTGTACATAACATGGCATACATGAGGCTCCCTATTGCTGAAGCATAAGGGATCTTGCTCATGCATTCTATTTCCTCAGGTGTGCTAGGGCACATCTTCTTGGAAAGATGAATGCCATGTCTGAAGGGTACCAAACCCCTCTTAGAGTTTTCCATGCTAAACCTCTTTAGCACTTCCTCTATGTACATCTTCTGTGAAAGTCCTAGCATCCTATTCGGTCTATCTCTATAGACCTTAATTCCTAGAATAAAGGATGCTTCTCCTAGGTCTTTCATGGAGAATTCTTTGGATAACCACATTTTAACTATGGTCAACATGAAAATATCATTTCCAATAAGGAGGATGTCATCCACGTACAATACGAGGAAGACAATAGCACTCCCACTGACCTTTTTGAAGATACATGGTTCCTCCTCATTTTTGATGAAACCAAATAATTTGATCACATCATTAAAATGAGTATTCCAGCTCCGAGATGCTTGCTTAAGTCCATATATGGACCTTTGCAGCTTGCATACCTTATGATCAGCATCACTGGATGTGAAACCTAGCGGCTGTTCCATATAGATATCTTCCTCAAGATATCCATTTAAGAATGCTATTTTCACATCCATTTGCCATATTTCATAATCGAAATAGGCTGCAATAGCAAGCAATGTGTGGATGGATTTTAGCATAGCTACTGGTAAAAAGGTATCCTGATAGTCAATGCCTTCGCATTGACTATAACCTTTTGCCACTAATCTAGCTTTGAATGTCTCCACATTTTCCATCTGCACCAATCTTTCTCTTGTAGATCCATTTACACCCAATAGGTACTATACCTTCTGGTGGATCTACCAAGGTCCAGACTTGGTTTGAGTGCATCGAGTCAATTTCTGACTTCATTGCCTCTAACCATTTCTCGAGAGTCGATATCTGATATCGCCTCATCATAGATTTTGGGATCATCACCATGAATCCTATTACCTATAAGGAATATTTTCTCTACTTTCCTCTGAAATAGTACCTAAGTACCTCTCAGGAGGATGGAAAATCTTTTTCGATCTACGAGGTGGAGGAGGTAGTGATTGTATTGGCTCAACCTGATTTGGTTCCATTTGGTCCTTAGCTCATTGCTTTTGTGAGACTTTCTCATCGAGCTTGATCTACTTTCCAATGCCACTATCTTGAATAAACTATTTTTCAAGAAAGATGGCATGTCGACTCACAATCACATTGTGATCTTCTGGAATGTAGAAATAATATCCTAATGACTCTTTAGGATATCCTATGAATCGAGCTCTAAAGGACCTAAACTCTAACTTGTCCGCTTGTTGTCTTTTGACATGAGCCGGACAATCCCAAATTCTGAGATGACTCAGACTTGGTTTCTTACCATGCCATATCTCATACGGTGTGGTAGGAATGAATTTTAGAGAAAATCCCTATTCAGTAAGTATATTGTAGTTAACAACTATATTCCCCAAAAAAAATCAGGAAAGGTCTGTGAAGCTCATCATGGATCGGACCATATCTAATAGGGTCCGGTTCCTCCATTCTAAAAATTCCATTGAGTTGAGGTGTTCCAGGTGGAGTCCATTGAGAGACTATGCCATTTTTCTTGAGATAGTCAAGGAATTTCTGACTAAGGTATTCACCTCCTCGATCTGATCGAAGAACCTTAATGGATTTTTCAGTTTGCTTTTCTACTTCATGTCTGAATTTCTTGAACTTTTCAAAAGCTTCAGACTTGTGTCTCATAAGATACACATACCCATACCGAGATAAATCATCGGTAAAGGTTATGAAGTAGACAAAGTTGCCTCTAGCCGGCACATCAAATGGGCCGCACACATCAGTATGTACTAGGGCAAGTAAATCTGTGGCCCTTTCCCCATGTCCTACAAAAGGAAGCTTAGTCATTTTGCCATGAAGATAAGATTCACAAATTGGATATGACTCGAAAGTCAATGGACTCAATAGCCCAATTTTTCTCTAATTTGTTAATCCTATCTTCTGCTATATGACCTAATCTTAGGTGCCATAGATACCTATCATTTAGGACTATCCCTAGGTCATTTTGTTCTTATGGCATTCACATTTTGCTCGATATTAAAAATAGATACATCAATATGTAACTGATAAAGACACCATTAATAAGGAAACCACTTTGCAATTTTATTTCTTTCATAAAGAATATTACAATGGTCCTTAAGAAAACTAATTACATAGCCTTCTTATGCTAAACATGAAACAGAAATCAAATTTCTGCTTACTGCAGGCACATAATAACTAGTCCCTTAAGTACTAAGTCTAAACCAGATGGTAGTCGAAGAGGGTATGTTCTCCATGGCTATAGCAGCAACTCTTGCTCCATTTCGATGCGTAGGATCATCTCACCATCCCTCAGCCTCCTGCTATCCTCAAGACCCTGCATGGAAGTGCACAAATGAGCATCTAGAACCAGAGTCAAGCACCCAACTAGGATGCAGAAAAAACCATAAGGTTAGACTCAATAATGAGCATACCTCCAGAAGGACCTGCATCCTTCTTATTCTTCAGGATGGCCAGGTAAATAGGACAGTTTTACTTTCAGTGGCCATCTGTGTTATAATGGAAACACTTATCTTTGTCAGCGGCCTTCTTCTTTAGCTCTATCTTCTTCTTCTTTCCACCTTCCATCTTTTGCCTTTTCATAGACTTCTTCTTCTTTCCAAAAGACTTTCTCTTGGAAGAAGTCCATTCCATAGCAAGCACTGAGCCTTTAGAACCTTTCATAGAAAGCTCAGCAGTAACCAGCATGTTCATAAGTTCGGCCAGAATACTCTGAAGTTTATGCATATGGTAGTTCATGATGAATTGCCCATATGCATCAGTCAAGGATTGCAGAATTATATCATTCTGCAGATCCTAGATCTAACTTCACTCCGAGCTTCTCAAGCTCTTCCAAGTCCTTGATCATCATCAGACAATGATCTTGGACTGACTGCCCATCATGCATCTTAGCCTTAAAAAGTCATTTAGTGATCTGATATTTGGCTGCGCGACTCTGTTCACCAAATAACTCTTGTAGGTGAGCCAACATTTGATGGACAGTCTTGATATCTTCATGTTGGCACTGAAGCTCATCAGACATCGAGCCCAACATGTAGTATCTGACCTTGTTATCTTCATCCATCCATTTATCGAGAGACGCTCTCTGTTCAGCGGATGGATGGGCTGGTAAGGTGGGAGGATCCTGGTCCAATACATGAGTTAACTTCTCGAAACCCAAAATAATTTTGATGTTTTGGAGCCAATCCTTGTAATTGGATCCGGTCAGTCTATGGGTGTCCAGGATACGTGCTAGTGGGTTGGATGCAGATATTTTTCTGTAGAGAGTCAAAGTTTCTAGTTAGATTTTATAATTAAGACTTAACCAATTTATTTAGAAATTTTATTTTTAAATAAATTAGCTCTCACTATTTTCTCGGATCTCCTACACTCTCCTCTGTAGAGATGCGAAAATCTCCACGATTAATGATTTCTAGTGGGTGGTGCGGTCTCACCAACTGACTCATCACCTCACCTAACAGTTATTGGTGATGGGTTAGCCAATGAGTGAACAACTCTTGTTCAATGATTCTCTAATCATGGTGCATCCCAAACTTGATCTCTAATTCATGAATCTCACCGTATGCTCGAAATATTGATCCACTCCTTAGTTAAGTCAGACCCACCATTTGCATAGATTGGATTCCTAATTAGGTCTCTCACCGTATCTGAAATATTGAGCCAAATCCATCCTCCAGCCCATAGCATCCAATGCCTAATAGACATGGTTGCATCTTTTCAGGTGCAACTGAACCACTGTAACCAGTCAAGAACAATCAACCCCGAAAAGGGCCCGCACATCTACAATGGTGGAAGACCTTAGACTTAATCTTTTCTTAGGAAGATTTGATTTAGGTCTCATTAAACTAGACTTGACAATAGTCATAACAATTATGACTAACCTAGTGGCATGGGTTAGCTCGGATTATTGACCACCTCAGATCAAGACTGGATCGAACAAATATGGCCAGGTAAGTGAGATCGGTGGAAGGGATATGCCATTAACTCGACAAGAATGCATTCGAATCGAGTAGCTATCCAATTAAAAATCAGTCGGTCGTATCTGCCAAACTTACCTTAGACACCAAATTATTGAGCTAGAACCAATCAGGGTTAGCCTACAATCCAGACTCTAACCACTGAGCCTAATTAGGTCTTAGCTTGATCGATCACTCATGTGATTCGATCTTGATCCCAGACTTAATCCTATTAGGCTGGTCAATTTAAGCACTCTTGATCCCATCTAACCAACTCTTGATTCAGTTTGATCAACCGCTTAGACCTAATTGAGCTACCCAAGCTCGAACCCAATTTTATGAATATGTCTTGAATCTAAAAATTCTCAATTTTAGACTTAACATATTTCATAATCTTAATTTTTAATTAAATTTAGAATTCTTAAATAAAATATGTAAATAAAATCTTAGGGTTTCAGGATCTAGGGTTTTGCAGAAAATAAATTTTTGAATTTTTGATTAAGGACGAACGCGCAGCACCCCTACACATCATAAGAATACCCCATCAAATGAGAGGAGAGGGCATTTAAATCCTACTTTATTCTTATGATCCAACGGCCAAGGAAAATGCCTTAATATGAAATGTGAAAACTACAAAACTAGTTAGATCTACATCATATATCTCATATATAAGATTGATTTAACTTTAAACATATTTTGCATACATCTTCATATATCATATCATGCATATTTTTAGATCTAAATTATCTCATAATCATCTAAAAGATTAAATTTAAATTGATTCTATCAAAATAAATTTTATTCTAGATAATTATGTAGAACTATTCTACAACTAGTCTAAACATGAATTCATCATATCTCATATGAATAAAAATTAAATAATTTTATTTTTTATTTTTAGATCTTATTATAATATTTATAATATCAAAAAATAATAAATAAATAGATCTTAAAATTATAACTAATCTAATTAAATTATGATCATGCAAGACTATACATAGAATAATTCTATTCTACAACTAATCATGCATCTTGTACAACTTAGATCTATATTACTTAATTTCTTAATTTTTTTAATTTTAGATCTAATCATATCTTATGTGATATCTAAAATTACTTAATTATTAGATTAAAAATAAATTAAAATTAAATCTAAATTATTTATGAGAATCTGGCTCTAATACCAGTTGAAGAGAAAATCCTATTTTCTAGATCAGGTTCGTTCAGATCTAATTTAATCAACAAAAATATTCTTAAAATTTTTTCTCTTAGATCTAAATTATATCTATTACTTTTTAGATATTATTAGATAAATCTAATAAATAAAATAAAAATAAATTAAATTATATTTAATTTATATCTTATTGGGTAATACTATTATCCTGTGATGATCCTGCTGATTGCCTGAGGTTCTGGATGCAGCCACGCAATTGCCTGCCCTCTATCGATATCCACTTGGATAGAATCTAGATATTTCTTTCTTCTTAATCTATCCTCTAAAGATCAGATCTGGATCTAATCTTGAAGGTTTTCAAAATAATTTTTGAAGATCCGATGTCATCTCTTACAGTAGTGCTGCCTTCTTCCTTTCTTCTTGCCTTTCTCTTGCTTGGATCACACCAAACTAATTCCCAAAGCCTCTTGAGCGTGGAGAGGAGAGAGAAGATTAGAGGTAGACATGGAGAAGAGGGGAGAGGGGCTATGGGGCATGGGCAAGGGAAGAACACTTGAAACCTAGGCGCAGATAGGGTTTATATAGACCCTACTGCGCCATGTAGTGCCACATCATCCTAGCTAATCACATTTCTTCATGTAATCAGATCTAAATCTAATTGATGGGATGATATCACCTAATCCAATCAGATGAGAGCCCCTCTCAAACATCCTTGGGTGGCACTAAGACTGGTCAAAGTAGAGTCTTAGGCGCCACCTAAGTTCATTCCATGAAGCAACTTGGAGTCCCATCTGTATGGACTCCAGGCATCATCATCCTTGAGCGCACGCCTCCCTAGGCATGCATTCCCTCTCTTTCCTTCTTTTAGTAGGTGGACAAAGGTCAAATCTCTCTCCTATGGGTGCAAGACATATGGGCAGATGTCTAGGTGTCAAAGGTCAACATATGATCAAGGTCAAAAGATAAGAATTAGCAGGTGACGAAAAATGGCAGGTGTTGTCTTAAATTTATCTCATAAATTAAGACAACCCTTTTCTAACCTAGACAAACTTTAGTCTGATCAAGTAAAGGTACCTAAGTGAGCCCAAATATATTTGGCTCAGTCGAGACAACTTTTAATGATTGTTGAAGGAGAACATTAGGCTCAATCGTGTGCTAGCATAATTTTCTTGAACCTAATTGAATCTTGTTCAAATTAATTGAACTGGATTAGTCCAATTGATGATATCTAAATCCAAATTCTTATTTGTGTGACTCAGTTAGGTTCAATTTTGTATGGTAATGGGATATGTCATGATCTCTATCATCAACATCATCGAAACACCTTTCGATGGATCAGAACTTTTCTGATTCAGACAACTAGTATGATCGATCATCCAAATCATTCTAATTACTCCCAAAATCTACCAGTGACACCTAGCAGTATATGGTGGAAACCCATCAGAACTAAGAATGAACCTCTTAGTGCAGTTATCTTTGTGATAAAGTTCCTCTATCTTGAGCCCCGATCGAATTAGTGTTAAGGTGAACTCATCAAATCCTAATATCCGTCATATGATTAATCATTCGATTCAATTCTAATATGAAAATCTTAATAGAAACTCTTTCTATTATTTTACTCTGCCATAGCCATGGGCTTACGAACTTGATTCTCATGATTATCATAGGGCTACTCCTCATCCATCGAGGTAGATAGATTCTCTATTGGTGCAATCCAATTCCTACAATGAACATGCTATAGCCAATATACACCTCAAGATTTTGAATGGCTAGGAGATCGAGTTATGGTGTAGTCAAACTATAACACTCTCAAGGTAAACTATCGATGCACCTTAGGTCAAAGAATCAGACTCACAACTATAGCTTCGAGCCAATTATCGACGAGAAGGTAGACTTCCTAATGACTGCTCGAGGTGGTCATGCTCAGTGCTCTCTTTCTCTAATGAGTACCTGTACTCTCACTCTGGTATCTTTACATCGTAGATTTAAGATTCATCTACTATAAAGAAGTGATTGTAAACCAACCTTCCGGATCAACCATCATCCTTATGATTATCCTATGGTCAAGAGCATTTTATGAGTTAATACTGAAAATTCATGTCTTAAATTTTCAACTCTTAAAAATATGAACTATCATTATCATTAACTCAATGGATGTATCACAGACACTAAATACACATTGTGATAGAAAATAACCTATTTTATTATTTATAATCAAAATTATAATTTTATCCTTAGAAGTGTGTAATAAGTGTCAACCAATTCTGGTTTCTAGGGCATACATATCTAACAATTACTTCTACCTAGCTGATGAGTAAAAGATATTTGTCAGCCTTAAGGTAGTCTTCTTAGAAAAGGAGTTCTTAGGTGAAAGGACTAATACCTCTAAGGTCGAACTTAAGAAAGTTCAGCAGGTAGAAAAACTGACATAAGTAGCTTAACCTGAATCAGATTTGATTGGATCAAATCTAGAGCCCATTAAAATAGCACTCTTAAGACGGTCTGTTAGGATACCACGTTAACTGGATAGATATTATGGTTTCTTGGTCCAGAATGATGATCCTATCAAACTCAATGAGAAAGACGAGGATCCAATCACTTACATGGATGCAATGCAGAGATCCAACTCTGAGAAATGGTTTGAGGCCAAGAAATCCAAAATGGAGTCCATGAAGGTCAATGATGCATGGATATTGGTTGACCCACCTAAAGGGGTAAAATCCATAGGGTGTAAATGGGTCTTCAAAAGAAAAAAGGGTGCAGACAAAAAGGTGGAGATCTATAAAGCTCATCTGCTTGCCAAGAGGTATCATCAATATTATGGTATAGACTATGATAAGATATTTTCTCCTATGGAAATGCTTAAATCTATTTGGATCATGCTTGTGATAGCTGCCCATCTGGACTATGAGATCTGGTAGATAAATATGAAGACAACTTTTCTGAATGAAGAGCTAGAAGAAGATGTGTATATGATACAACTTGAAGAATTCACATCCACAGATGAGTCTAAGGTATGCAAGCTTCAAAGATCCATTTATGGACTGAAACAGGCATCTCAGAGTTAGAACATACATTTTGATAAGACGATCAAGACGTATGGCTTCGTTAAGAATGGAGAAAAATCTTGTTGAGAAATATGTCCCAAAGCCAATCGTCAGCCTATTGACGATTAAGCTACTTTATATTTATAATTAATTTATTAATAAATAAAATATATTTTTGGTATTTTTCATCATAAGTATTCATTTTCTAACGAACTCTATTATTGTGATGAAGTCCTTAGGACTATTTAGCTTTGATAAAGAGAGGATTTATCGATTAGTCCTTAAATTTGTTTATGATCAAATGATAGGTTGTTAATAAGGATAACAGCATCTATCAAGCATAAATCATTGTATACCATATAGGTTGGTTGTCCTCTTAACCAAGGAGTGTGGAGATACTGGTATGACATATAGGTGAGATGTATAGGTATATCATCATTGAATGTGATCAACTTCAGAGCATTCTACTATCGAGAATGTCTCTGATGGGATATAGGTATGTGTGCCTTTGATCTGAGATCATCTCTATGATCTGTAAGCAACTCATTGTGCTTTGGTATCAGACTGACTAAATTTTTAACTTAGTAATGAAAGGCTTTTGGGCACAGTCAAGTACTTGCAAAGTCAGAGTGTGATCAAGATGGGATTGACCACTCCAAGAGTTGGAGAAGAATGTATCACTGTATTTCAATATAGCAAAACCTTGGCCAGGGTCATCCATCAGATTGATTTGATATTTTGAAATATAATGTAGACAACCTAATCAGAGTTGACAGTTGAACTCTGAGGTATCCAACAAGCATTTTGGTTAAGAGGATGAATTATATGAAAACTATATCCGCATGGGTTCTAAGGATATTGTTCTACACATTTGATCTATCCGGTCGTCGGATACCATTGCTTGATGGTCACTTTGGTTTATACAAAAATCTATTTTTATGCTATCGACTTAGGTTCGGATCTATAAGGTCACACATATTAGAGCTCACGATCTAATCGGATGGTTGATCAATGATTAAGAATCGTTCTAGGGTTAAACAATCAATACGATTGATGTTTAATCTAGTGCAAGTATTATAGGAGGATCGATTAGTAATTAGATTGCTAATTAAGTTAATTTGATTAAGTCAGAGGGTTGAGACTAAGTCTAATTAAATATAATTTAATTAGATTTAGTTTGGGCTTAATTGGATCAAGTTCAATTGACTTATTGGATAAGTCAAGTGCAAGGAAGAACTAGTCCTAGTCTAACTAGGACTCAGATCAACCTAATTTTCTAAATTGATTAAAAAAATAAATTAAAATTAAATATAATTTAATATAATTTAATTAAGTCTTTAAATAGATTAGGATCTTATTTAATTGAGTTGGTTTACTCTTGATTTTATTTGGTTAAAAGATCTTGTTTGACCAAGTCAAAATAGGAGTCCTAGTGTGACTAGGACTCCCTAACCTTGTGCCACCTTAGCCCACACCCCCCATGCCCACTTTTCTTTATATTGTGCATGAGATCTCCTCTCCCTAATGTTCATGCATGCCCCTCTTTCTCTTCTTTTCTTATAAGGCAATTTGTTGGAAGACCAAGTCAAAAGGGGAGTTAGTTTTACTTTAGGATTCTATGAGATAGAATCCTTGTTGACCAAAACACCTTCCCTTGAGTGCCGCCTCCTCTTTTATTAATTCTTCTCTTATTCCACATGAGAAACCTCTTTTTTATGCATCCTCCCTTGCTGGTCCATGCCAATAATTATGGAGGAGGTGCCCAAGAGTTGGGCGCCCCTTGTCTTACCCTGTTTGACCTTTTCTTATCTAATTTTTGACCTAGATAAGAACTCTTCTTTTTTTCTCTATTTATTAGATGAATTTTTGGCTGAAATTTTTATGGAACACAAAGCTTTGGTAGAGGTTTTGGGTGTGAAAAATTAGAGGAAGAGGGTCCTTGTATGTGGGGGTTCCATAGGCACCAAACTAGGTGTCTAGGTGAAAGAAAAGAGAAGAAGAAGAGGGTCTTCTTCTTCTAGGGCTGTTTTATTCTTCATCTCTCCTCCTTCTTTTGAATTTTTTTTCTAAGAGAATCTCAGATCAAAAAACTTTCCTCTTTCTTCTCATATTTTAAAGAGTCTAAATTTTGAGGAATGGAGCGTCAGATCGACCGTCGAAGAAGGATCAATACGGTGCTAGCATACTGAGCTGATTTTCTGCATCGGACTTCAGATCAGAGTTCGTAGGCTCATGTGGATGACTCTTAGAGATTGGATGCATGTGCAGCTTGTGACTTCATTCTCAAATCTGGATCAGTAAGTTAGAATGTCTAACTTATATAGATAATAGATCTGATCTATTGATTTCATACCTGCATTAGATGTAGTGTAGATCTAGGTTGATGTGATCAATCTTTTTTTCTTCTTTATATTTTTAATTTTTGATTTAATATCATACCTTGATCATGTAATAAATCTAAGATCTAGGTATTTATATATTTATTTAAATAAATATTTAATTTTTTAAGTTTTTCGCTGTCTAATCCTAAAAGAATTTTAAGATTTACCTGTGAAATCCTAGATCTGGTTCCTTCAATTGGTATCAGAGCCTAGGTTCTTATTACATGATTTTTGTGTATATTTAGATTATTTCTTAGATAAGATCTAATTTATAATTTAATTATTAAATTAAAAATTAAAAATTTTGATCTCACAAACTATCATAAGATTGTCCTGCTGTAAGGTTTATCTCTTATAGTAAAAAAGTTATCCTAGTTCATGATGATCTAACTATAATCATAAATTTATTAGATTTAATCTAATTTTATTTATGATTTAATAATTTTAAAATAATTTTAAATATAAAAATAAAATATTTTAGATTACACGGGCTGTCATAAGGTTGTCCTGCTGTCTATTCCTTATAGTGAAAAGGTTGTCCTAGTACGTACTGATCTAAACTATTGATCATAAAATTTTAGATTAGATCTAAAAAATTTTATGATCTGATTAAAAATATTTTAATCTAATTTTAATCATCATAAATATATTAGATTTGATCTAGAAAGATTTATGATTGATTATTATTGAAACCATTTCAATTACATGAACTTGTTTATTAGATCTAAAGTAGTTTCATGTTTATTTTACTTGCATATTGATTATGAATCAAACATGCAACTTGGTTAATAGAATCATGTTGTAAAAATATTTTACAAATATGAAAATTATTTTCAAAAAGCCAAACCCCAACCCTCAGCTCAAAACTTAATTAAGAATTAAGAAGTTGTTTGATTAGATTCTAGGATTGTAAATTAAAGATTCTATGACACGAATAATAACACATTGGGTTAATAGGTTAGTAGGGATTAGATCCATTAATTGGATTAGACCTAAGGTTAGATTAAAGAATGGACTTAATTAGAGAATTGACTAAATCTAATCAATTATTATCTTAGATTAGGTCAAAGATTCTCTAGATCAATTACAATAGTTGTAGTTGGTCAAGTCCATGTCTTTAACAAGAATCAAATGGACTTGATTCTTGGCTAAGAGGTCTAGCTCGAACTATTAGATTGATCTAATCAAGACTAATTAAATCAGTTGGTGTCTAAGGTAAGTTTGGCACATACGATCGATGGTTTTTAATTGGCAGCCCGCTTACCTGACCATTTTTTATGGTGTCTAAGGCAAGCTTTAGTAGACCCTTCAATTGATCTCACTTTCCTGATCTTCTTGGTGAGATCGAGTTTTGATCAGATTACTTGACAATTTGAGTTGACCCATATCAGCTAGGTAAATCAGTGTAACTGATTTAGGTGCTCCTAGATCAGCCTGTTAGTGGTCTCCCTTAAGCAAACTTGGTGAAGCCAGTGGGAGGATCATGACAAGCTGGTTTATCTGACCTACTCACTTCTATAAATAAATTTTCTAAAATTATTAGGTTTCTAAAATGAAATAGTTATATGATAATTGGATCATAGCCTTTCATTAAAGTGGATGATAATGGATCTATCAATTGGATAATCATTGGAGGCCCAAAGGCCGGGTGCTTATCGATTGATGGAATTATCATTCATTATATGATCTCTTGGATACATCTTTCTAAATGATGGTCAGGTGGACCAACCAAAGTTGGACCTGATCATTCATTGATTAGATGGGCCAAGTATAGTCATATTAATAGTTGGACCGAACTAGATCCTTTTTTGAGAAGGCCAAAGCCAACTGATCAGGACTGGGGCAAAATTTAATTACTAGAAGTTGTTTGGAGAAACAATTGATTATGAATCTATCCTTAGATGTACATGGGTGGGCCAACCAAAGTTGGGCTTGTGTACAGTTTATGTGGATTCTAGTATCCACTAAGAAATTATGATAATTCCTCGAATTGAAGGTAGAGGCTATCAATTTAAATAAATAGTAGGAGAACCTTTTGATTAAAGTCCAAATCTTTAGGTTTAATGAATCAATTACTAATTAGGTTATATTTTTTTTTTGTGCAGATATGGCCACTTTCTTATCGCTCCGATCATTGTTGGACAATGATAACTTAGTGGGATCCAACTTCGATAGCTGGTATCGAAAGTTGAAGATAGTCCTAGAGCATGAACGGATCCTATATGTGCTAACAGATCCTGCACTTGAGGAGCTAGCTGCCAATGCACGTAAAACAGTCAGAGATACTTATCAGAAGTGGCTCAGTGATTAGACCATGGTGTGCTGCATCATGCTGGTTGCTATGAGCGATGAGTTCAGTCGTAGATTTGAGATGGCTTAGCCAAAGGACATGCTTCAAGTATTAGAGGATTTCTTTGATACACCCGATGATGTGGAGAGGCACAAGATTAGTTGTGCCATCTTCAACACCAGAATGTGGGATGGTGCCTCTATCACTGATCATGTATTGTACATGATCGAACTGATAGAGTGATTGAGCAAGCTCGACTTTATCTTACATAAATAGCTTATGAAAAAGATGTAATACTGAACTCATTGTCCAAGTCATTTCTCCTGTTTCTTACTCATTTCAGAATGACAAAGCCTGAAGTAGACTACCACGAGTTACTGGGGATACTTCAGAACTTTGAGAAGGATCACTAACTCCATAAAGAGTCGATGAACTTAGTGAGAGGTTCATCTTCTGGCTCTCAACCCTTTAGAAAAGGAAAGAAGAACAAGAAGAAGAAAGCTAAGAAGGTACAAGTTCAGGCTGAAACATCTGTGCAGGATCAGACCAGAAAGATCAAACCTGATAAGAGTCATGCTGAATGCTTCTTTTGCAAGAAGCGGGGGCATTGAAAAAGGAACTGTCCTCAGTACATTACTTCTCTAGATCCGAACAGGCAGAGAAAGAAGCAAGCTATTGCTGGGCAAGATATTTATATGATAACTTCTTGCAATTTTTTTATTTATGGTATTACTAACTGGGTATTGGATATCGATAGCCTTTACCATATTTGCAATTCATTGCAGGGGTTGCAAGTTAGTAGGAGATTCGAGCAAGATGAAAGATTCCTGAATGTTGGAGATGGAAAACCGATTTCAGTTCTAGCTTTAGAAATTTTGAAACTTGTATTTGAGTTCCATACCGTTGCTCTTAGTGATTGTCACTTCTGTCCTAGTTTCTTTTTAAATATCATTTCTGTAAGCCTTCTGACCAAAAATGATTATGAAATTTCAATAAAGAAATAGTTTGTAATATCATTATGAATGGTGTTATTATTTTCTATGGATATTTGAATAATGGTGTGTATATGCTATCACAACCTAGTAACATAGTCTATTCAACCGACAAGCATCCTAGATTAGATAGTGTGTCAGATATCTACGTATGGCATTGTAGGCTAGGTCACATAAACAAGAATCGAATAGATAGATTAACTCAAGAGGGAATCCTTAAAGTCAGTGATTGTGAATCACTTTCAACTTGTGAATCTCGTATTTTTGATAAAATGACCAAGTCATCTTTTACTGAAAAAGATGAAAGAGCCACTGAGCTCTTAGGTCTAGTACATACTGATGTATGTGGACCAATGAGCATAAGTATCAAAGATGGATATATCTACTTCATTACTTTCACAGATGATCTATCTAGATATGGATTTATCTATCTGATGAAACATAAGTCGGATTCTTTTGAAATATTCAAAAGATTCTGAAGTGAAGTAGAACATTAAACTGAAAAGAGTATTAAAACTCTTCAATCTGACTGAGGAGGAGAATATCTTTTCGGTGAGTTTCTCACATATCTAGGAGAGAATGGGATTCTCTTCCAATGGACTCCTTCAAGAACCCCACAGCATAATGGTGTGTTTGAAAGGAGGAATCAGACTCTATTAGACATGGTCCGATCCATGATGGGTTTTGCCAGCTTGCCGATATCCTTTTGGGAATATGCACTCGAATCAGCTTGTTATCCATTAAATAGGATTCCACGTAAGTCTGTAGTTAAGACTTCATATGAGATATGGACAGGACATAAGCCAGCACTTTCACACCTTAGGATTTGGAGGTGCCCGACTTATGTCAAATGATTAGTTATAGATAAACTTGGACCTAGGTCTGATAAGTGCATATTTATAGGGTACCCAAAAGAGACAAAAGAATACTATTTCTACCATGCTGATAAACAAAAGGTGTTCATCAGCCTTAGGACAATCTTTTTGGAAAAGAAATTTTTTGGTGAAGGAACTATTGCCTCTAAGGTTGAACTTAATGAAGTTCAACAGGTAGAAAAACCAACACCTATAGCTGAACCAAAATTGGATTCGATTAGATCAAATTTGGAGCCTAGTGTACCTACACCATTAAGGCATTTCGATAGAATACCACATCAGTCGGAAAGATACTATGATTTCTTGGTCCGAGATGGTGATCCCATCGAACTCAATGAAAATGATGAGGATCCGATCACCTATATGGATGCTATGTAGAGACTTGATTCCGAGAAATGGCTTGAGGCCATGAAATTCGAAATGAAGTCCATGAAGATCAATAATGTGTGGATATTGGTTGACCCATCCGAAGGGGTTAAATCCATTGGATGTAAATGGGTCTTCAAAAGGAAGAGGGGCGCAGACAAAAAGATGGAGATCTATAAAGTCCATCTGGTTGCCAAGGGGTATCGTCAATGTTATGATATTGACTATGATGAGACATTCTCTCCTGTGGTAATGCTCAAGTCCATTTGGATTATTCTTGCAATTGCTATCCATCTGGATTATGAGATCTGGCAGATGGATGTGAAGATAGCTTTTCTGAATGAAGAGTTGACTGAAGAGGTGTATATGATATAACCTAAGGGATTCAAATCCACAGACGAGTCCAAGTTGTGCAGGCTTCAGAGATCCATTTATGGATTGAAGCAAGCATCTCGGAGTTGGAATATGCATTTTGATAAAGTGATCAAAACGTATGGCTTCATTAAAAATGGAGAAGAACCCTGTATTTACAAATGGGCAAATGGTCCAACAGTGGCATTTCTTATTTTGTATGTGGATGACATTCTTTTAATCGAAAATGATATCCGCATACTGTAGGAAATAAAAGACTAGTTGTCATCACAGTTCTCTATGAAGGACTTGGGTGAAGCATCCTACATCCTAGGGATGAAGATCTATAAGGATAGATCTAAAAGGATGCTTAGATTATCCCAGTCCACGTACATAGATACTGTGCGAAAGAGATTCAACATGGAGAATTCCAAAAAAGGCTATCTCCTGATAGGCCATGAAATTTCTCTCTCTAAGAAGGATTGTCCGACAAATCCTAAAGAGAGAGCATATGAGTAGAGTCCCATATGCTTCGATAGTGGGATGTATCATGTATGCCATGTATATGTACGAGACCAAATATGGCATACTCACTAGGAGTAGTGAGTAGATACCAGTCTGACCCCGGAGAAAATCACTAGAAAGTGGTTAAAGACATACTTAAGTATTTGAGAAAACTAAGGATTAATGGTTGGTTTGTGGCGAGTCAGATCTGAAACTTGTAGGATTTATAGACTTCAGCTTTTAATTTGACCATGATGGTAGCAGAAGTATGTCGGGATATATCTTTACTTTGAATGGTGGAGCCATCTGCTGGAAGAGTTCTAAGAAGCATATTGTGGCAGACTGTTTGCGAAGTAGAGTATGTGGCAGCATCTGATGCTGCAAAGAAAGCTGTATGGTTGAGAAAGTTTATCACCGAGCTCAGAGTAGTACATTCTACTCTACTATGATAGCACCGATGCCATTGCTCAGGTAAAAGAACTGAAGGCACACCAGCGGATGAAGCATATTCTATGCCGCTTTCATCTGATCCAGAAGATCATGGATCGAAGTGACGTCGACCTTCAAAAGATTGATGGAAAGGAGAACCTGATCGACCCCTTCACTAAAGCCCTGGCAATAAAGAAGTTCGACAACCACAAGTCGAAGATGGGTATTAGATACTATGCCGAGTGGCTTTAGGATAAGTGAGAGTTGTTGGAAAATGTATTCCAAAATCAATCATCAGTCTATTGACAGTTGAGCTACTTTATATTTATAATTAATTTATTAATAAATAAAATATAATTTTGACATTTTTCATCAAAGTATTCATCTTCTAACGAACTTCATTATTATGATGAAGTTCTTAGGACTATTTAGCTTTGATAAAGAAAGGATTTATCGATTAGTCCTTAAATTTATTCATGACCAAATGATAGGTTGTTAATAAGGACAACAGTATCTATCGAGCATAGGTCACTGTATGCCATATAGATTGGTTGTCCTCTTAACTAAGGAGTGTAGAGACACTGGTATGACATATAGGTGAGATGTATAGGTACATCATTATGGAACGTGACCAACTCTAGAGCATTCTGCTATCGAGAATGTCTCTGATGGGATATAGGTATAAGTGTCCCTTAGATCTGAGATCATCTCCGTGACTTGCGAGCAAATCACTATGCTTTGGTACCAGACTAACTAAATTTCTAATTCTATAATGGAAGGCTTTTGGACACAGTCAAATACTTGCAAAGTTAGAGTGTGATCAAGATGGGATTGACCACTCCTAGAGTTGGAGAAGAATGTATCACTGTATTTCAATATAGCAAAACCTTGGTCAGGATAATCTATCAGATGGATTTGATATTTTAAAATACAATGTAGACAATCTGATCAGAGTTGATAGTTGAACTCTGAGGTATTCTACGAACATTTTGGTCAAGAGAATGAATTATATGAAAACTATATCCATATGGGCTCTAAGGATGTTGTTCTACACATTCGACCTATCCGACCGTCGGATACCATTGCTAAATGGTCACTTTGATTAGTACAAAAATCTATTCCTATGCTACTAGCTTAGGTTTGAACCTATGAGATCACACACATTAGAGCTTATGATCTGATCCGATGGTTGATCAATGATTAAGAATTATTCTAGGGTTAAACAATCAATACGATTGGTGTTTAACCTAGTGCAAGTGTTGCAGGAGGATTATTAGTAATTAGATTACTAATTAGCTTAATTTGATTAAATTAGATGGATGAGACTAAGTCTAATTAAATATGATTTAATTAGATTTGGTTTAGGCTTGATTGGATCAAGTCCAATTGACTTATTGGATAAGCCAAGTGCAAGGAAGTACTAGTCTTAGTCTAACTAGGACTCGGGTCAACCAAATTTTTTAATTTGATTAGAAAATTAAATTAAAATTAAATTTAATTTAATCTAATTTAATTAAGTCTTTAAATGGGCTAGGGTCTTATTTAATTGAGTTGGTTTACTCTTGATTTTATTTGGTTAAAAGACCTTGTTTGACCAAGTCAAAATTGGAGTCCTAATGTGACTAGGACTCCCTAACCTTGCGCCACCTTAGCCCACACCCCCCATGCCCACTTTTCTTTATTTTGTGCATGAGATCTCCTCTCCCTGATGTTCACGCATGCCCCTCTTTCTCTCCTTTTTTCATAAGGCAATTTGTTAGAAGACCAAGTCAAAAGGGGAGCTAGTTTTGTTTTAGGATTCTACGAGATAGAATTCTTGTTGACCAAAACACCTTTTCTTGGGTGCCGCCCCCTCTTTTTTTAATTATTCTCTTATTCCATGTAAGAAATCTCTTTTTTGTGTGTCCTTCCTTACTGGTCCATGCCAATAATTATGGAGGAGGTGCTCAAGAGTTTGGCACCCCTTGTCTTGCCCTGTTTGACCTTTCCTTGTCTAGTTTTTGACCTAGACAAGGACTCTTCTTTTTCTATCTATTTATTGGATGAATTTTTGGCTGAAATTTTTGTGAAATATAGAGCTTTGATCGAGGTTTGAGGTGTGAAAAAATCAAAGGAAGAGGGTTATTGGATGTGGGGGTTCCATAGGCACCAAACTAGGTGTCTAGGTGAAAGAAAAGAGAAGAAGAAAAGGGTCTTCTTCTAGGGCTATTTTATTCTTCATCTCACCTCCTTCTTTTGAGTTTTTTTCTAAGAAGAGTCTCAGATCAAAAAACTCTCCTCTTCCTTCTCATATTTTGGAGAGTCCATGTTTTGAAGAAGAGAGCGTCGGATCGACCATCGAAGAAGGATCAGCATGGTACTAGCATGCTGTGCTGATTTCCTTCATCGGACTTCAGATCGGAGTTCGTAGGCTCATGTGGAGGACTCCTAGAGGTCGAATGCATGTGTGGCTCATGACTTCATCCTCAAGCCTGAATCAATAAGTTAGAATGTCTAACTTGCACAGATAATAGATTTGATTTATCGATTTCATACCTGTATTAGATGTAGTATAGATCTAGATTGATGTGATCAACCTTTCCTTCTGCTTTATGTTTTTAATTTTTGATTTAATATCATACCTTGATCATGTAATAGATCTAAGATCTAGGTGTTTACATATTTATTTAAATAAATATTTAATTTATTTAAGTCTTTCGCTATCTGATCTTGAAAATATTTCAAGATCTACCCATGAATCCTTAGATCTGGTTCCTTCAAGCCCTGCATATACAAGTGGGCTAATGGTCCAACGATTGTATTTTTGGTATTGTATGTAGATAACATTCTCTTAATCAAAAATGATGTCCCTACATTATAAGAAATAAAGATCTGACTGTCGTCATAATTCTTCATGAAGAATTTGGGGGAAGCTTCCTACATCCTAGGGATGAAGATCTATAGAGATAGATCTAAAAGGTTGCTCAGCTTATCCCAGTCCATGTACATTGACACTATACTAAAGAGGTTCGACATGGAGAATTTCAGAAAGAGCTATCTACCGATAGGCCATGAAGTTTCACTCTCGAAGAGGGATTGTCCGACAACATCTTAAGAGAGAGGGCATATGAATAAAATTTCATATGCTTCGATAGTGGGTTCTATTATGTACGCCTTGACATATACGCGATCAGATGTGGCATACTCACTAGGGGTAGTGAGTAGATACCAATTAGATCCAGGGAAGAACTATTGGAAGGTTGTTAAAATCATCCTGAAGTATTTGAGAAATACTAAGAATCAGTGGTTTGTAATGGTGAGTCAGACCTAAGACTTGTTGAGTTTACAGACTTCAGTTTTCAGTCTGATCATGATGATAGCAAAAGTGTATCTGAGTATGTGTTTATCCTTAATGGTGGAGTTGTCTGTTGAAAAAGTTCTAAGCAGCACACGTAGCTGACTCAATTTATGAGGTGGAGTATGTCACTGCATTAGATGCTGCCAAATAAGTAGTGTATTGAGAAAATTCATCATTGAGCTTGGAGTAGCGCCCTCTCTTGATGGTCTAGTTTTGCTCTACTGTGATAGCTCTGGAGCCATTGCTCAGGCGAAGGAACCAAAGGCACACCAGCGAATGAAATATATTCTATACCACTACCATCTTATCTAGGAGATCGTGGATCGAGGCGATGTCAACCTTTAGAAGATCGACGAAAAAGAGAACCTAGTTGATCCATTCACTAAAGCTATTATGGTGAAGGAGTTCGACGACTTCAAGTTGAAGATGGTATTAGATACTGCACTGATTGACTTTAATCCAAGTGAAGGATTGTTGGGAATAGTGTTCCAAAGCCAATTATCAGCTTCTTGATGATTGTACTATTTTTTATACTTATATATAAATTATTAATAAATAAAATTTATTTTGATATTTTATCATCATAAAATCTCACATCTTCTAATTAACTCCTATGTTGTGGTGATGTTTTTAAGACTATTTAGAATCGACAAAGAAGGATTTGTCATTTAGTCTTTAAATCTATCACAACTAAATGATACGTTGTTACCAAGGATGATAATGTTTATCAAGTGTAGGTCATTGTGTGTCATATAGATAGATTGTCCTCTTAACCAAGGAGTGTGTAGACATTGATATAGCATGCAGGTGAGATATAAGTGTAGGTACATATACACTGAACGTGATCAACTTCGGAGCTTTTCTACTATCAAGATTTGCTCTGATAGGAATATTGGTATAAGTGTTCCTCCGACCTGAGATCACTACAGTGACTTTCAAGCAACTCACTATGCTTTGATGCCAGACTACCTAAATTTTTAATTCAGTGATGGAAGATTTTTGGGTATCGTCAAGTACTTGAGGAGTCAGTATATGAGTCAAGATGGGATTGACCACTTCGATTTAGGAGCTGTGTTCAATTGTATTTCAATTTAGCAAATTCTTGATCTGGGTAGTCCTAGTGAGGAGTCACGGGGCTAATTACTTTAAGACAAGATTTGGATGTATCTTTCAGGGTTGACAGTTTATTCTGAGTCATCCTCATACACAGAGATCAAAGAAATAAATTACGCGGTAACCATATTCATGTAAGTTCTAAATGTTATAATTATAACTATTTAATCTATCTGAATATCAGATACCATTGCTAGATGGTCACTTCAATTAGTACAGAAAGTGGTTCCTATGCTACCGACTTAGGTTCGAACCTACAGGGTCACACACACTAGAGGTTTCTACTTGATCTGATGACTGGTGAAGAGTCCCACTAGATTGAAACTCTATGGTCAAGAGTCCTACTGGATTGAGACTCTTCAATCAAGAGTCTTACTATATTAGGACTTTGAGTCATGGTTGTCTGGGACTTTGTGATCAGGAGTCCTAGTAGACTAGGACTCTATGGTCAAGAGTCCCACTGGACTGAAACTCTTCGACCAATAGTTCTACTACTCTAGAACTCTGAGTCCTACTTATCTGAAACTCTGTGATTGAAAGTCTGGACTCTATAATCATGGTTCCACTCATTTCAAACATCGGGATCAAGAGTCCCACTAGTTTGGGACTCTTCAATCAAGAGTTTTATTTTGATGAAACTCTATTATCCAGATACCCACTGGATTTAAACTCTATATTTCTAAAAAATTTAATTAGTAATTTAATTTTTAATTAACTTAATTTAATTGAGTAATTATTTTTGAATCAAGTTTAATTGAATAAGATTCAATTGGGTTTGACTGGATTAGCTTATGAGATGACCTAATTGTCGAGAAAATTTGATCACTGATTTGATCAGGGGTTAGACTTATTTAATTTCTAATTTAATTAAGATTTAATTATGATTAATTAAGTTTAAATAAGTTAGGTTTTATCTGATCTAATTGGGCCTAACCAATTTAGATTGGGTTGGTTTAATTAGATGAATAATTATGAGACTAGTTTGACCTAGTCTTCCATGTGCCACCTCACCCTCTTTGCACCCTTTTTTTTCTCTACGAGAAAGATGTTCTCATGAATTTATTTTCATACAAAAGAAGGCTTTCACCCTCCCTTCTCACATCCTAAATGGATGGGTTTGATCTGGTTGCGATTTGAATTCAAATGGGATTTGAATTCAAATAGCAAACCACTTCATCCCAACTCTTCCACATGCCACCTTGATTTTTTCATCCTATATAAAATTCTTGAAATTATTTTTGGGTGAGATTTTTTTTGAGACTCCTATCCTCTAGTTCATGAGCCCTTCCATAGCTAAAAAAATTAAGAAAAAATTTTGAGAAGAAAAATTGGGAGAGAAAACTAGGCACCAAGGTTTGAGTGCTGTGCTGCCCTAGATCTTGATCTAGGGTTTCTATTCTAATTTCACAAGATCTGAGCGTCAGACCTTCATGAAATTTTTTTGACTACTTACTCATCCTCTCTTCTACCCATCCTATTGATCTAGAGCATCCAAAATTTTGGTGGAGGGAGATCAAAATTATTCGATTAAATCTAGCTATCAGGAGCATTCTTCATCGAGCTAACACTTAGGAGGAGCCGATCAGGGTCAGGATCTCCTATGGACCATCCATGGAGGCCAGATGCATGTGTAGCTATATCACAATGATCAGATCTACCTGATGATTAGATTGGTGGTAATTTGATTGCAGAGTTCATCTCCCACATAAGGTAACGTGTTCTGAACACATAGATTAGTAAAATTATTTTACTACCTACAGTTATTTTATTTTTAGATTTCAAAGTATGCATGTATATTATATTAGATCTTGATAATATAGAATTTGTAGATTAGATCTATAGCTCTTTAAAATTAATTAGATTAATTTTTATTTTTACTATAATTATTTTTTGAAAAAGTTTTGAAAGTAGAGCTAGAAATCTTGCTTGCTTTCCATCAGTTCAATAAGTACAAGAACAGGCACTACTGATTGAATCTAAATCACATTTGATAAGATCAAATTCAAAATCCAGTATAGATCCATCCTTAAGATGATCCGTTAGGATACCACATCAGCCAAATAGATACTATGATTTTTTGGTATAGGATGGTGATCCTATCGAGCTTAATGAAAATGATGAGAATTCGATCACCTATATGAATACAATTCAGAGATCTGATTCTAAGAAATGGCTGAGAGCCATGAGATCAGAAATAGAGTCCATGAAGGTCAATAATGTATGGATATTAGTTAATCCACATGAAGGGATAAAATTCATAGGATGTAAGTAGATCTTCATAAGAAAAAGTGGCACAAACAGCAAGATGAAGACCTATAAAGCCCATCTAGTTACCAAGAAATATCATCAGTATTATGGTATTAACTATGATGAGATGTTTTCTCCTATAGTAATGCTGAAATCTATTTGGATCATGCTTGTGATAGCTACATATCTGGACTATGAGATCTGGTAGATGAATGTGAAAATAACTTTCTTAAATGGTGAGCTGGAAGAAGAGGTGTATATGATACAACCTGAAGATTTTACATCCATAAATGAGTCTAAGATATGCAAGCTTCAGAAATCCATCTATGGATTGAAGCAAGCTTCTTGTAGTTGGAATGTGCATTTTGATAAGGTAATCAAAATGTATAGCTTCGTTAAGAATGGAAAGGAACCCTGCATCTATAAGTAAGTAAATGGTTTAGTGATTGTATTTCTTATTCTGTATATGGATGATATTTTCTCAATCGAGAATGATGCTCCTGCATTACAGGAAATAAAGGTATGATTATCATCATAGTTTTCCATCAAGGACTTAAGAGAAGCATCCTACATCCTAGGGATGAAGATCTATAAAGATAGATTTAAGAGATTGCTTGGGCTGTCCCAGTCCATGTACACTAATAGTGTGCTGAAATGGTTTAGCATGAAGAATTTTAAGAAAGACTTTCTTTCGATAGATCGTGAAATTTCTATCTCAAAGAAGGATTGTCTGGCAACTTCTTAAGAGAGAGAGTGTATGAGTAGAATATCATATGCTTCAATAGTGGATTCTATAATATACACCATAATATGTGCGAGACTAGATATGGCATACTCACTAAGAGTAGTGAGCAAATACCAATCTGATCCAGGAGAGAACCATTGGAAGGTTGCTAAAATCATCTTTAAGTATTTGAAAAATACTAAGGATTAATGGTTAGTTTATGGAGAATCTGTTATGAAACTTATGGGATACACTAATTCTAGCTTTTAGTTAGATAGTGATAATAGCAAAAGTATATCAAAATTTGTATTTACCCTCACCGATAGTGTGGTTTGCTAGAAAAGTTTCAAGCAGCATAACATAGCCGATTCAATATACGAGGCAAAGTATATTGCTACATTAGATGTTGCTAAGGAAGCTGTATGGTTGAGAATGTTCATCGATGAGCTTGGAGTGGCACCCTCCATTGATGATCCAATTTTACTATATTATGATAGTACTAAATTTATAGCTCAAGCGAAAGAACCAAAAATCCATCAGCATACAAAGCATATTCTGCACTCTATCACCTTGTGTGAGAGATCATGGAACGAGATAACATCTACCTTCGGAAGATCGATGGAAAGAAGAATCTGGCTGACCCATTCACTAAAACCCTTGCAATCAAGCAGTTCAAGCAATATAAATCAAAGATAGATATTCGATATTATACTGATTAACTTTATTCCAAGTGGGAGTTGTTGGAAAATGTGTCCCAAATCTAATCATCTAGCTTGTAGATGATTGAGATTATTTATGTAAATATATATAAATTATTCATTAATAAAAATTATTTAACATATTTCATCATAAGATTGTACATCTTCTTAATTGAACTCCATTGTTATGATAAAAATCCTTATAATTACATCTAAAGTGATAAAGAAGGATTTATCGTATGGTTCTTAAACTTGTTCACAATCAAATGATAAATTATTAATAAGAATAATAATTATATCGAATATAGGTTGTTGTGTGCCATATGGGTTGGTTGTCCTCTTAACTAAAAAGTGTGTTGATATTGATATGGCATACAAGTGGGATATGATTTGTACTAAACATGACCATTCTAGAGCACTCTGTTGTCAAGAGTATTATCTAAGGGGATATAGTGTCCTTCTGATCTGAGATCACCATGATGACTAGCAAGCAACTCACTGTATTTTGGTACCATACTATCTAAATTTCTAATGCATTGATGAAAGATTGCTGGGTGTTGGGGATAAACCCCGCTCCCATTGAAGTCCAGTCTGATGCTTAGCCTAATATAACTGATAATTATGGAAGAGCTTTGATCAAAAATTCTTCCTCCAGTGGTGCGGCTAAACTCCTCCAGTAGTCGAACCCCTTTCAGACTTCTCCTTCAGTCGAACTCCTCCAACAGTCGAACCCCTTTCGGACTCCTGCAGCGGTCAAACTTCTTTCGAACTTCTCATTCAACTGAACTTCTCCCAGACTTCTCCTTCAGCTGAACTTCTCCATCAGTCGGACTCCTTCCGAACTTTTTCTTCAGTTGGATTCCTCTAGGAGCCAAACTTTTTTTAGACTTCTCCTTCAGTCGAACTTTTTCACCAGTCAGACTCCTTCTAAACTTCACCATCAATCGAACTCTATCCGAATTCCTTCAGTGGATTACTTTCATATTTTAAGTAGTATTCCTCTCGGATGATCCCCTCTAGCTATATTTTCTTTAGGAGTTCGAACTCCTTTAGAATTGACATATGTCAAAGCTCTTCACCAACCAATGCCTGATTCCTCTAGACTTCGACTATTAAATCTCAATGAATGGGCACATTACAACAACGAACACCCCTCTCCATAACAAACTCCACATGGTTCCGAGCGATCCACTATCGGATGGTTACAACTATCATTTATCAGTCTGCTATAGGTGACCCCACTACCAAATAATTATGACTATCATTTATCAGTCTGCTACAGATGACCCCACTACTGGATGGTTACGACTATCATTATAAGTCTACTACGGGCAACACCTCTCTCCATAATAAATTTTATGTTGTCCCGAGCGGCTCACAATCGGACGGTTATGGTTGTCACTATCAATATGCTCCGAACTTCATCTATAAAAGAGATCCTTCATATATGTTTTCTCTAAGCTCTCTTCTCCTTTCGAAAACTCTACTGAATTCTTGCCTGAGCACTCCATTTTTGTTGGCCAGAAGAGCTGACTTGATCATCGAAGGGTCCTATCAGAGCCACCGCCATCGACTCTAGATGGAATATTATTTTGTAGATCACCGATGGCGATCTCTTCTTCCCCAACTCTAGCTCGATCCAGCATCAATCAGATTCTGCACCAATAGGATTAGTGCTAGAAGGAGAGCTCCTCTATTTCTGAAGTTTTTTTATTCTTAATGGAGTGCTCAGCAGCGATCTCTCTTCTTCCTCTCTAAAGTTCTTTCCAAAAAACATACCTCCCAGGAAAGCTTTAACCCGACGATCAATGGCCTCTACAGCCAAATTCCATCCAGATTTATCCACTTCCATTTCAGCTCCGATAACTCAAGCACCACCTATAGCCATGGAGGATGTGCGGTAGTTCAACCTGTTGGTCTAGTAGATTCACGATCTCACAGAGATGGTGCAGGCCATACATCATCAGGCTACGGTGCCAATTCAGTTGGAGAAGGCTTCTTTGGAGCCCCATGATTCGATCGAGGGATGGTCCACTTGGGCTAGCTAGTCAATGACCACTGAAAAGAAGAAGCAAAGGGTGGAGAGCCCTTACTCGGACCATGACTTGATCTAGGAGGGAGCTTTGTCTTCATCCCACCAAAAAATCTTAGAGATCAACGATTGTGAAGATCTCCTAAATCAAAGGCTCTAGAAAATGAGCCGACAAATCAAAGAGCTCTATCATACTCCCTCTTCATACGGTAATAATATTTGCGCTAACCCTTCTTTTTCTCAGAGGATTATGCAAGAGTCCATTCCACCGAACTTCAAGCTTTCCTAATTTAAAAGCTATGATGAAATCTCGATCTGATCAATCATCTGAAAGCCTTCCGGATCATGATACTGCTTCATGGCGCACCAGACGCCATCTTATATCGAGCTTTCTTATCTACCTTAAAGAGAGCAGCAAGAAACTGGTACTTAATATTGAAGTCGAGTACGATCTTCTCCTTTGATTAGATGAGCCATCAATTTATAGCTCACTTCATCAGCAGCCAACATCCGCATCGAAATTTAGATTTTCTAATGAATATCAAGCAGAACGAGAAAGAATCTATCCGGACTTATGTCACCTAGTTTAATACTACTGCATTAGAGGTCCAGAACCTGGACTAGTTTGTTGCAATGGACTCAAGGGTGGACTTCTGAAGAATGATTTGCTATTTTCTCTAGAGAAGAAGTTGTTAGATATATGTGCTCTAGAAGCCAGAATTGGCTGATACTTGTAATACACTTCTAGGGGCAAAATTATAATTTTGACTAATATCAATAAAATGGATTATTTTCTATCACATATGTGTATTTAGTGTTTGTGATACATCCTTTGAGTTAATGGTAATGATAATTCATATTTTCAAGAGTTGAAAATTTAAGACATGAATAATCATTATTAACTCATAAAATGCTTCCGACCATAGGATCATCACGAGGATGGTGATTGATCCGGAAGGTTGGTGTACGATCGCTTCTCTTTAGTAGATGAGTCTTGAGTCTATGGTGTGGAGACACCGGAGCGAGAGTACAGGTACTCGTTAGAGAACGAGGGCACTGAGCGTGACCACCTCGAGTAGTCATTAGGGAGTCTACCTTCTCGTCAATGACTGACTCGATGCTGCAGTAGTGTGTCTGGTTCTTTGACCTGAGATGCATCGGCAGTTCACCTTGAGGGTGTTATAGTTTGACTACACCATTACTCGGTCTCCTAGCCATATGGAACCCTGAGGTGTATGTTGGCTATAGCATGTTCATTGTAGGAACTGGATTGCATCAAGATGGAATCTATCTACCTCGGTGGTAGAGGAGCAGCCCTATGATGATCATGAGAATCAAGTCCAGAAGTCCATGGCCATGGCAGAGTGAAATAATAGAAAGAGTTTCTATTTAGATTTTCACATCGGACTCGAATCGAATGATTACATCATATGACAGAGACTAGGGTTTGACGAGTTCACCTTAACCCTAATCTGATCGGGGCTCAAGATAGAAGAACTTAATCACACAGGTAGCTGCACCAAGAGGTTCACATTCAGCTCTGATGGGTTGCCACCATATACTGCTAGGTGTCACTGGTGGATTTTGGGAGCAATTAGAATGATTTAGATGATCGATCATTCTAGCTGTTCGAATCAGAAGAGTTCTGATCCATCGAAAGGAGTTTCGATGATGTCGATGATAGAGATCATGACATATCCCATTACCATACAGAACTGAACCTAACTGGGTCACACAAACAAGGGTTTGAATCTGGTGATCATCAATTGAACTGATCTAGTTCAATTGATCTGAATGAGATTCAATTAGGTTCAAGGAAATCGTGCTAGCACTCGATTGAACCTAACGTTCTTCTTTTACTATCATAAATAAGTTGTCATGTCTGAGCCAAAGGAGTTTATGCTCAATCAGAGGCCTTCATATGGTCTGACTGGAGATTGTCTAAGTCAGAAAAGGTTGTCTTATTTTGTAAGATATTACCTGCCATTTTTGGTCACCTACCATTTCTTGTTCTTTGACTTTGGTCAAAAGTCTACCTTTGATTGGTCAAACGTTGACCATTGACACTTTGACTTTTGACTACATGTCATGTACCTATTGGAGAGCTGGTGGGGGCCTATCCCTTGTCAGAACCTGGCACGGAGGAGGGTGCATGCCACCCTAGGCGTGCGCCCAATTTGGAGGCGACAAGGACTCCATCTCTTTTTTGGATTCCAATTAGAGTTCTTCTAAGAACCAACTTTGACTGGTCTTAGGTGCCCTCTAAGCAGGAATCCAGGGGACTCTATTCCCATCAATCAGATCTAGATCTAATTTTTGAAGACATGATAGAGAAGAAGAGGATCTCCAGATCCAGCCTGAGTGGATACCGATAGAGGCCAGGCGTTTGCATGGCTAGATCTAGAACCTTCTGCTGCAAATAGGATCATCAACAGGGTAATAGGATTACTCAAATTAGGTAAATTAAATTTGATTTAATTTATTCTTATTTTATTTTATTTATTAAAATAATAAGAATTAGATCTAAAATATTTCAGATCTGATATAGATCAAAGAAAAAAATTTTAAAATATATCTCTTGATCTAATCAGATCTGAACGAACCTAGATCGGAAAATCAAGATTTTCCTTCAGAAGTACTCCAAGAACTTTGCTGATTTGCTAGCTCGGACTGAAGGATATGCTTGAGTGAAAGAAGCCTTCAAATTGAAAGATGAGAAAGCCATAGGAGAGCGGTGGGCGGGCGAGTCTAGTAGACCCGCCGCTAATGGAGGGCTGAATGAAGTTCGGCCACGCTCATGGACTCCCCTCAAGTGCAAGCGAGCTCAAACTCCTCCTCGAGCTCATCATTAAAGAAGCCCCGATAGAAGAGCATGAAGAAGTTCCCTCCCTAGAAGGTTTCACAACTATGCCCCCCTAAATGCTCCTAAAACTTAAGTTCTAATGGAAATAAAGAATCAACTATGAAGATCAGAAAAATTATGATCTCCTCCAAATAAGGGCAATAAAAGCAAGTATTGTTTGTATCATCATGATCACGGTCACGATACTGAAGAATACATTTAGCTCTAAGATGAGATCGAGGAGCTCATTAGAAGAGACCAATTGGGTCGATTCCTCAAACATCAGTCTGAAGCAAGAGAAGATCAGTCAAGAGCGCTGCCACAGCCAGAACCACCAATAAGAGAGAAACAACAAGAAGATCGGCCGCCTTTCGACATCATCAATACTATCTCTAAGGGATTTAGTACTTCGATGAGCTGCCATCTCTCAACCTCAAAGCTAGGAGAAGCTTGCCTCAAATTAGGAAGGCCCATTTAAAATAGAGAAGGTCATCCGATCCGAAACTTATCGCCTGAAGGAGCTCAAAGGAACAATGCTCTCACGATCTTAAAATTCAGAAAATCTGAGAATGTACTACCAGTAATTTTTCTTTAATAAAACTCCTTCATTTCAATATTATCATTTCTTGGTGCAAAAATTATGTGATGATAGAAAAGAGCAATCAAAAGTAGCTATGTTAGGAACAGGAGGAGAATCTCATCCTAATATGAGCAAGTCGAAGACCTTCGGTTATTTAAATAGGAGGAGAACCTCATCCTAACGTGAGCAAAGTCGAAGACTTCGTCAATATGAGACAAAATAGAGGGAGAGGCCATACCGATGACCCTAACGCACCCCCGTAAATCATGTTAAGAATAGAAGGAAAGCCTCATCCTAATATGAGCAAAAGTCGAAACCTCTAGACCAAAGGCGTGAAGAAGAAAGAAGCTCGGTAGAGAATCCCTACATGTACTTTTCCATGACAACCTAACTACGTCAAATGCGAAAAAAAAATGATCGACTACCATATTAGACGGTCCCACCTCCATGTAGTCTTCCTCCTCCTCCCAAAAGCTGAGGTCATCCTTGGGAAATCTTTGGGCTACCCTGCCTTCGCATGCTTCCTGTCCGAACTCGACAGGAGTTAAGATCTCCTTCAATCTCGGCTGAAGATAAGATCTCCCCCGGGCTTCAATCTCGAATGGAGATAAGATCTCCCCTGAGCTTCAACTTTAATAGAAGATAGGATCTTCTTCAACCTCGACTGAAGATAAGATCTCTTCCGAGCATCAACCTCGACTGAAGATAAGATCTCCTCCGAACTTCAATCTCGACTGGAGATAAGATCTCCTCTGAGCTTCAACTTTAATAGAAGATAGGATCTCCTTCAACCTCGACTGAAGATAAGATCTCTCCCGAGCATCAATCTCGACTGGAGATAAGATCTCCTCTGAACTTCAACCTCGGCTAGAGATAAGATCTCCCCCGAGCTTCAACTACAATAGAAGATAGGATCTCATTCAACCTCGGTTGGAGATAAGATCTTCCCTAGATGTCAACCTCGATTGTAGATAAGATCCCCCCCGGGCTTCAACCTCAGTTGGAGATAAGATCTTCTCTAAGCTTCAACTTCAACAGGAGATACAATCTCCTTCAACCTCGGCTGGAGATAAGATCTCCATCATGAAGAAAAAACCTATTTTTCGGATCAGGTTCATTCAGATCTAATTTGATCAAGATAAATATTTTAAAAAATATTTTTCTTAGATCTAAATCAAATCTAATACTTTTCAAATTTGATTTGATAGATTTAATAAAATAAAATAAAAATAAATTAAATTAGATTTAATTTGTACCTTATTCTTGGGTAATCTAATTATCCTATGATGATCCTGCTGATTGTCTGAGGTTCTGGATGCAACCATGCAATCACCTAGCCTCTATCGGTATCCACTCGAGCAAGATCTGGATTCTTTTCTTCTCAATCTATCCTCCAAAAATCAGATCTGGATCTGATCTTGAAGGTCTTCAAAATAACTTTTGAAGATTTGATGTTGTCTCTTACAGCAATGCTACCTTCTTCCTTTTTTGTCACCTTTCTCTTGCCTGGATCGCACCAAACTGGAGTCCAAAACCTCTTGGGCATGGAGAAGAGAGAGAGGATCTGAGATAGGCATGGAGGAGAGAGAGAGAGAGAGAGCAATATGGCATGGGCTAAGGGAGAGCTTACCTAAAGCTAGGCGTAGATGGGATTTTTATAGACCTTGCTACGCCATGCAGTGCCACATCATCCTGATGAATCACATCTCTTCATGCAATCAGATCTAAATCTGATTGATGGGATGACATCATCTAATCTAACTAGATGAGAGCCTTTCTCCAACATCCTTAGGTGGCACCAAGACTGGTCAAAGCAGAGTTCCTTGGCACCACCTAGTTGGATTCCAAGAAGCAACCTGGAGTCCCATCTATATGGGACTCCAGGCATCCCTATCCTTAGGCGCGTGCCTCCCAAGGCATGCACCCCCTTCTTTCCTCTTTCTAGTAAGGGGACAAGCCCCTATCTACTCTCCTATGGGTGCATGACAAATGGGCAGATGTCTAAGTGTCAAAAGTCAACATTTGATCAAAGTCAAAAGACAAGAATTAGCAGGTGACGAAAAATGGCAGGTGTTGTCTCAAATTTATCTCATAAATTAAGACAACCCTTTTCTGACTTGGACAAGCCTCCAGTCAGACCATATGAAGTACCTCTGATTGAGCACAAACTCCTTTGGCTCAGTCGAGACAACTTATTTAATGATAGTAAAAGGAAGAACGTTAGGCTTCAATCGAGTGCTAGCACGATTTTCTTGAACCTAATTGAATCTCATTCAGATCAATTGAACTGATTAGTTCAATTGATGATCATCCAGATTCAAACCCTTGTTTGTGTGATCCCAGTTAGGTTCAGTTCTGTATGGTAATGGGATATGTCATGATCTCTATCATCGACATCATCGAAACTCCTTTCGATGGATCAGAACTCTTCTGATTCGAACAGCTAGAATGATCGATCATCTAAATCATTCTAATTGCTCCCAAAATCCACCAGTGACACCTAGCAGTATATGGTGGCAACCCATCAGAGCTGAAAAAATGCGAACCTCTTGGTGCAGCTACCTGTGTGATTAAGTTCTTCTATCTTGAGCCCCGATCAGATTAGGGTTAAGGTGAACTCGTCAAACCCTAGTTTCTGTCATATGATGTAATCATTCGATTCAAGTCCAATGTGAAAATCTAAATAGAAAACTCTTTCTATTATTTCACTCTGCCATGGCCATGGGCTTATGGACTTGATTCTCATGATCATCATAGGGCTGCTCCTCTATCCACCGAGGTAGATAGATTCCATCTTGATGCAATCCAGTTCCTACAATGAACATGCTATAGCCAACATACACCTCAGGATTTCCATATGGCTAGGAGATCCGAGTTAATGGTGTAGTCAAACTATAACACCCTCAAGGTGAACTGTCCGATGCACCTCAGGTCAAAGAACCAGACACACTACTGCAGCATCGAGTCAGTCATTGACGAGAAGGTAGACTTCCTAATGACTACTCGAGGTGGTCACGCTCAGTGCCCTCGTTCTCTAACGAGTACCTATACTCTCGCTCTGGTGTCTCCACACCGTAGACTCAAGACTCATCTACTATAAGAGAAGCGATTGTACACCAACCTTTCCGGATCAATCACCATCCTCATGATGATCCTATGGTCGGGAGCATTTTATGAGTTAATAATGATTATTCATGTCTTAAATTTTCAACTCTTGAAAATATGAATTATCATTACCATTAACTCAAAGGATGTATCACAGACACTAAATACACATATGTGATAGAAAATAACCCATTTTATTATTTATAGTCAAAATTATAATTTTGCCCCTAGAAGTGTATTACAAGTGTCAGCCAATTCTGGCTTCTAGGGCACATATATCTAACAATCTCCCACTTGTCCTAAAGCCAATTGGCTACAAGTCTAAGTCCCATCTTCTCAAGGTGGGCTTCGATCTTCTGCTGGCCCAACGGCTTTGTAAGTGGGTCTGCCACATTATCTGCATGGAGTTGACTCTCTTGACCTCGAACGTAACCTAATCCTTCTCGAGGTAATCGCGGATGAGGTGGTATCGCCGCTCAATGTGCTTGGATTTCTGGTGAGACCTCGGCTCCTTAGCAAGGGCTATGGCGCCATTGTTGTCGCAGTATAGAGGAATGGCATCTGATGGCATTACTCTAATTTCTGCAGCAAACTTCTTGTACCAGAATGCTTCCTTCGCAGCTTCTGATGCAGCGATATATTCTGCTTCCATGGTGGAATCTGCTATCACTGTTTGCTTGAAACTCTTCCAGCTGACAGCACCACCATTGCACACAAACAGACTCCAGATGTCGACTTTCGATCATCTATATCGGACATGAAATCTGAGTCTGTGTATCCCTGGACTTGGAGTTCTCCATTACCAAAGACCAACATCATATCCTTAGTTCTTCTCAAGTACTTAAGGATACATTTCACAGAAGTCCAGTGTTCTTCACCTGGATTTGACTGATATCTGCTTGTGACACTCACAGCATGGGCTATATCAGGTCGTGTACATAGCATGGCATACATGAGGCTCCCTATTGCAGAAGCATAAGGGATCTTGCTCATGCGTTCTATTTCCTCAGGTGTGCTAGGGCACATCTTCTTGGAAAGATGAATACCATGTCTGAAGGGTATTAATCCCCTCTTAGAGTTTTCCATACTAAACCTCTTTAGTACTTTCCTCTATGTACATCTTCTGTGAAAGTCCTAGCATCCTATTCGGTCTATCCCTATAGACCTTAATTCCTAGAATAAAGGATGCTTCACCTAGGTCTTTCATGGAGAATTCCTTGGACAACCATATTTTGACTGATGGTCAACATGGGAATATCATTCCCAATAAGGAGGATGTCATCCACGTACAATACGAGGAAGACAACAGCGCTCCCACTGACCTTTTTGAAGAACACATGGTTCCTCTTCATTTTTGATGAAACCAAACTAATTTTGATCACATCATTGAAATGAGTGTTCCAGCTCCGAGATGCTTGCTTAAGTCCATATATGGACCTTTGCAGCTTGCATAACCTTGTGATCAGTATCACTGGATGTGAAACCTAGCGGCTGTTCCATATAGATATCTTCCTCAAGATATCCATTTAAGAATGCCATTTTCACGTCCATTTGCCATATTTCATAATCGAAATAGGCTGCAACAGCAAGCAATGTGCGGATGGATTTTAGCATAGCTACTGGGGAAAAAGGTATCCTGATAGTCAATGCCTTCGCATTGACTATAACCTTTTGCCACTAATCTAGCCTTGAATGTCTCCACATTTCCCATCTGCACCAATCTTTCTCTTGAAGATCCATTTACATCCCAATAGGTACTATACCTTCTGGTGGATCTACCAAGGTCCAGACTTGGTTTGAGTGCATCGAGTCAATTTCTGACTGCATTGCCTCTAGCCATTTCTCGAAGTCGATATCTGATATCGCCTCGTTGTAGGTTTTGGGATCATCACCATGAGCACCATTACCTACGAGGAACATTTTCTCTACTTTCCTCTGAAATAATACCTAAGTATCTTTCAGGGGGATGAGAAACTCTTTCCGATCTACGAGGTGGAGGAGGTAGTGTTCTTATTGGCTCAACCTGATTTGGTTCCAATTGGTCCTTAGCTCGTTGTACTTGTGAGACTTTCTCATCAAGCTTGATCTGCTTTCCAATGCCGCTATCTTGAATAAACTATTTTTCAAGAAAGATGGCATGTCGACTCACAATCACATTGTGGTCTTCTGGAATGTAGAAATAGTATCCTAATGACTCTTTAGGATATCCTATGAATCGAGCTCTAAAGGACCTAAACTCTAACTTGTCCGCTTGTTGTCTTTTGACATGAGCCGGACAACCCCAAATTCTGAGATGACTCAGACTTGGTTTCTTACCATGCCATATCTCATACGGTGTGGTAGGAACGGTTTTAGAGGGAACCCTATTCAGTAGATAAATTGAAGTTAACAATGAGTGTCCCCAAAGAAAATCAGGGAGGTCTGTGAAGCTCATCATGGATCGAACCATATCTAATAGGATCCGATTTCTCCATTCTGAAACTCCATTGAGTTGAGGTGTTCCTGGTGGAGTCCATTGAGAGACTATGCCATTTTTCTTGAGATAGTCTAGGAATTTTCGACTAAGGTATTCACCTCCTCGATCTGATCGAAGAACCTTAATGGGTTTTTCAGTTTATTTTTCTACTTCATGTCTGAATTCTTTGAACTTTTCAAAAGCTTCAGACTTGTGTCTCATAAGATACACATACCCATACCTAGATAGATCATCGGTAAAGGTAATGAAGTAGACAGGAGTCCTTAATCGGTGCCCCGGTGAAGGGAAATCCTGATTTCCCGGTCCAGGTTCGTCCAGATCTGATTAGATCAAGAGATATATTTCAAAAATTTTCTCTTGATCTCAATCAGATCTTGATATGTTTCAGATCTGATTCTTATTATTTTAATAAATAAAATAAAATAAGATAAATTAAATCAAATTTAATTTACCTGATTTGGGTAATCCTATTACCCTGTAGATGATCCTGATTGCAGCGGAAGGTTCTGGATCTTAGCCACGCAAGCGCCTGGCCTCTACCGGTATCCACTCGGGTTGGATCTGGAGATCCTCTTCTTCTCTATCACACCTCCAAAAATCAGATCTGGATCTGATCTGGAGGATCTTCAAAACTCTTTTGAAGATCTGCAGTCGTCCTTTTGCAGCAGCGCAGCCTTCTTGCTTTTGATCGCCTTTCCTTGATCTGAATCGCACCAAACTAAGTCCAAAACACCTTTTGGACGTGGAGAGCAAGAGGAGAAGAGACTATGGCATGGAGAAGGAGGGGAGAGGCAGCCTTGGGGCGTATCTAATAGCATTGGAATTAGGGTTGGGCGCAGGGTCTTATTTATAGACCTCTTGTGATCCAACTCCTCTTCCTCTCAACCAATCACAACCCTTTGTGAAATCAGATCTAAATCTGATTGGTTGGAATAGAGACCCCTGGATTCCTCCTTAGAGGGCGCCTAAGACCAGTCAAACTGGATTCTTAGTAGAACTCTGATTGGAATCCAAAAGGGAGGTGGAGTCCTTGTCCAACAAGGACTCCTAGGCGCCTCCTACTTGGGCTCACGCCACCCTTGGCGTGCGCCCTTCTCCTTGCCAGGTTCTGGCAGGGGGACAGGCCCCCACCAGCTCTCCAATAGGTGCATGACATGTGGTCAAAAGTCAAAGGGTCAATGGTCAACGTTTGACCAGTCAAAGGTAGACTTTTGACCAAAGTCAAAGAACAAGAAATGGCAGGTGACCAAAAATGGCAGGTAATGTCTTACAAATAAGACAACCTATTCTGACTTGGACAACCTCCAGTCAGACCATATGAAGGCCTCTGATTGAGCACAAACTCCTTTGGCTCAGTCAGGACAACTTATTTATGATAGTAAAAGAAGAACGTTAGGTTCAATCGAGTGCTAGCACGATTTCCTTGAACCTAATTGAATCTCATTCAGATCAATTGAACTAGATCAGTTCAATTGATGATCACCAGATTCAAACCCTTGTTTGTGTGACCCAGTTAGGTTCAGTTCTGTATGGTAATGGGATATGTCATGATCTCTATCATAGACATCATCGAAACTCCTTTCGATGGATCAGAACTCTTCTGATTCGAACAGCTAGAATGATCGATCATCTAAATCATTCTAATTGCTCCCAAAATCCACCAGTGACACCTAGCAGTATATGGTGGCAACCCATCAGAGCTGAATGCGAACCTCTTGGTGCAGCTACCTGTGTGATTCAAGTTCTTCTATCTTGAGCCCCGATCAGATTAGGGTTAAGGTGAACTCGTCAAACCCTAGTCTCTGTCATATGATGTAATCATTCGATTCGAGTCCAATGTGAAAATCTAAATAGAAACTCTTTCTATTATTTCACTCTGCCATGGCCATGGGCTTTCTGGACTTGATTCTCATGATCATCATAGGGCTACTCCTCTACCACCGAGGTAGATAGATCCCATCTTGATGCAATCCAGTTCCTACAATGAACATGCTATAGCCAACATACACCTCAGGGTTCCATATGGCTAGGAGACCGAGTAATGGTGTAGTCAAACTATAACACCCTCAAGGTGAACTGCCGATGCATCTCAGGTCAAAGAACCAGACACACTACTGCAGCATCGAGTCAGTCATTGACGAGAAGGTAGACTTCCTAATGACTACTCGAGGTGGTCACGCTCAGTGCCCTCGTTCTCTAACGAGTACCTGTACTCTCGCTCCGGTGTCTCCACACCGTAGACTCAAGACTCATCTACTAAAGAGAAGCGATCGTACACCAACCTTCCGGATCAATCACCATCCTCGTGATGATCCTATGGTCGGGAGCTGTTTATGAGTTAATAATGATTATTCATGTCTTAAATTTTCAACTCTTGAAAATATGAATTATCATTACCATTAACTCAAAGGATGTATCACAGACACTAAATACACATGTGTGATAGAAAATAACCCATTTCATTAATTATAGTCAAAATTATAATTTTGCCCCTAGAAGTGTATTACAAGTGTCAGCCAATTCTGGCTTCTAGGGCACATATATCTAACAATCTCCCACTTGTCCTAAAGCCAATTGGCTACAAGTCTAAGTCCCATCTTCTCAAGGTGGGCTTCGATCTTCTGCTGGCCCAACGGCTTTGTAAGTGGGTCTGCCACATTATCTGTGGAGTTGACTCTCTTGACCTCAACGTAACCTTTCTCAAGGTAATCGCGGATGAGATGGTATCACCGTTTGCAAGGGCTATGGAACTCTTCATTACAATTTCTGCACAAACTTCTTGTAGTCTGCAGCAGATATATATTCTGTCGACTTTCGTTTGCTTGGATCTTCCATCTATACACAAACAGACTCGGACTTTCGATCATCTATATCGAAGTCCGAGTCTGTGTATCCCTGAACTTGGAGTTCTCCATTACCAAAGACCAACATCATATCCTTAGTTCTTCTCAAGTACTTAAGGATACATTTCACAGAAGTCCAGTGTTCTTCACCTGGATTTGACTGATATCTGCTTGTGACACTCACAGCATGGGCTATATCAGGTCGTGTACATAGCATGGCATACATGAGGCTCCCTATTGCAGAAGCATAAGGGATCTTGCTCATGCGTTCTATTTCCTCAGGTGTGCTGGGGCACATCTTCTTGGAAAGATGAATACCATGTCTGAAGGGTATTAATCCCCTCTTAGAGTTTTCCATACTAAACCTCTTTAGTACTTCCTCTATGTACATCTTCTGTGAAAGTCCTAGCATCCTATTCGGTCTATCCCTATAGACCTTAATTCCTAGAATAAAGGATGCTTCACCTAGGTCTTTCATGGAGAATTCCTTAGACAACCACATCTTGACTGATGTCAACATGGGAATATCATTCCCAATAAGGAGGATGTCATCCACGTACAATACGAGGAAGACAACAGCGCTCCCACTGACCCTTTTGAAAACACATGGTTCCTCTTCATTTTTGATGAAACCAAACTTTTTGATCACATCATTGAAACGAGTGTTCCAGCTCCGAGATGCTTGCTTAAGTCCATATATGGACCTTTGCAGCTTGCAAACCTTGTGATCAGTATCACTGGATGTGAAACCTAGCGGCTGTTCCATATAGATATCTTCCTCAAGATATCCATTTAGGAATGCCGTTTTCACGTCCATTTGCCATATTTCATAATCGAAATAGGCTGCAACAGCAAGCAATGTGCGGATGGATTTTAGCATAGCTACCGGGGAAAAGGTATCCTGATAGTCAATGCCTTCACGTTGACTATAACCTTTTGCCACCAGTCTAGCCTTGAATGTCTCCACATTCCCATCTGCACCAATCTTTCTCTTGAAGATCCATTTACACCCAATAGGTACTATACCTTCTGGTGGATCTACCAAGGTCCAGACTTGGTTTGAGTGCATCGAGTCGAATCTTCTGACTTCATTGCCTCAAGCCATTTCTCGGAGTCGATATCTGATATCGCCTCGTTGTAGGTTTTGGGATCATCACCATGAGCACCATTACCTATGAGGAACATTTCCTCTACGTCCTCTGAAATAATACCTAAGTATCTTTCAGGGGGACGGGAAACTCTTTCCGATCTACGAGGTGGAGGAGGTAGTGTTCTTATTGGCTCAACCTGATTTGGTTCCACTTGGTCCTTAGCTCGTTCTGCTTGTGAGACTTTCTCATCAAGCTTAATCTGCTTTCCAATGCCACTATCTTGAATAAACTATTTTTCAAGAAATATGGCATGTCGACTCACAATCACATTGTGGTCTTCTGGAATGTAGAAATAGTATCCTAATGACTCTTTAGGATATCCTATGAATCGAGCTCTAAAGGACCTAAACTCTAACTTGTCCGCTTGTTGTCTTTTGACATAAGCCGGACAACCCCAAATTCTGAGATGACTCAGACTTGGTTTCTTACCGTGCCATATCTCATACGGTGTGGTAGGAACGGTTTTAGAGGGAACCCTATTCAGTAAATAGATTGAAGTTAATAATGAATGTCCCCAAAGAAAATCTGGGAGGTCTGTGAAGCTCATCATGGATCGAACCATATCCAATAGAGTCCGATTTCTCCGTTCTGAAACCCCGTTGAGTTGAGGTGTTCCTGGTGGAGTCCATTGAGAGACTATGCCATTTTCCTTAAGATAGTCTAGGAATTCCCGGCTAAGGTATTCACCTCCTCGATCTGATCGAAGAACCTTAATGGGTTTTCCAGTTTGTTTTTCTACTTCATGTCTGAATTCTTTGAACTTTTCAAAGGCTTCAGACTTATGTCTCATAAGATACACATACCCATACCTAGACAGATCATCGGTAAAGGTAATGAAGTAGACAAAATTGCCTCTAGCCGGCACATCGAATGGGCCGCACACATCAGTATGTACTAGGGCAAGGAGATCTGTGGCCCTCTCCCCATGTCCAACAAAAGGGAGTTTAGTCATTTTGCCTTGAAGACAAGATTCACAAGTTGGATATGACTCAAAAGTCAATGGACTCAATAGCCCATTTTTCTCCAATTTGTTAATCCTATCTTCTGCTATATGACCTAATCTCAGGTGCCATAGATATCTGTCGTTTGGACTATCCCTAGGTCGTTTGGCATTCACGTTTTGCTCGATAGTTAAAACAGGTACATCAATATGCAACTGATAAAGACCATTAACAAGGAAACCATTTGCAATTTTATTTCTTTCATAAAGAATGTTACAATGGTCCTTAAAGAAGGTGATCACATAACCTTCTTGTGCTAAGCATGAAACAGAAATCAAATTCCTGCTAGCTGCAGGCACATAATAACAGTCTTTTAAAACTAAGTCTAAACCAGATGGTAATCGCAGAGGGTATGTTCCCACGGCTACTGCAGCAACTCTTGCTCCATTACCGACGCGTAGGATCATGTCTCCATCCCTCAGCCTCCTGCTATCCTCAAGACCCTGCATAGAAGTGCACAGATGAGCACTAGAACCAGAGTCAAGCACCCAACTGGATGCAGAAGAAACCGTAAGGTTAGACTCAATAACGAGCATACCTCCAGAAGGACCTTCCTTCTTGTTCTTCAGGGTGGCCAGGTAAGTAGGGCAGTTCCGCTTCCAATGGCCGTCGCTGTTGCAATGGAAACACTTTCCTTTGCCATCGACCTTCTTCTTCGGTTCTGCCTTCTTCTTCTTTGATCCTTCTACCTTTTGCTTTTTCACAGACTTCTTTTTCTTTCCATAAGACTTTCTTTTGGAAGAAGTCCGTTCCATAGCAAGAACTGAGCCTTTAGAACCTTTCATAGAAAGCTCAGCGGTAACCAGCATATTCATCAACTCGGCCAAGGAATTTTGAAGTTTATGCATGTGGTAATTCATGATGAATTGCCCATATGCATCAGTCAAGGATTGCAGAATAATATCGTTCTGCAAATCCAAGTCCAACTTCACACCGAGCTTCTCAAGCTCTTCCATGTCCTTGATCATTGTCAGACAGTGATCTTGGACTGACTGCCCATCACGCATCTTAGCCTTAAAAAGTCATTTCGTGACTTGATATTTGGCTGCGCGACTCTGTTCACCAAACATCTCCTGCAGGTGAGCCAACATTTGGCGAGCAGTCCCGATATCTTCATGTTGGCGCTGGAGCTCATCAGACATCGAGCCCAACATGTAGTATCTGGCCTTATTGTCTTCGTCAATCCATTTTTCCAGAGACGCTCTCTGTTCAGTGGATGGACGAGCTGGTAAGGTGGGAGGGTCCTGGTCCAAAACATGTGTTAACTTCTCTGAACCCAAAACAATTTTGTAGTTCCTGAGCCAATCTTTATAATTGGGTCCAGTCAGTCTATGTGTGTCTAGGATACGTGCCAGTGGGTTGGACGCAGACATTTTCCTGTAGAGAGTCAAAGATTCTAGTTAGATACTGTAATTTTGACTTGACCAATTTGTTTAGGGATTTTATTTTTAAACAAATTAGCTCCCACTATTTTCTCGGATCCCTACACTCCCTCTGTAGAGATGCGAAAATCTCCGCGATTGATGATTTCTAGTGGGTGGTGCGGTCTCACCAACTGACTCATCACCTCACCTAACAGTTATTGGTGATGGGTTAGCCAATGAGTGAACAACTCTTGTTCAATGATTCTCTAATCATGGTGCACCCAAACTTGGTCTCTAATTCATGAATCTCACCGTATCCGGAATATTGATCCACTCCTTAGTTAAGTCAGACCCACCATTTGCATAGACTGGGTTCCTAATTGGGTCTCTCACCGTATCCGGAAATATTGAGCCCAACTCATCCTCCAGCCCATAGCATCCAATGCCTAATAGACATGGTTGCGTCTTCCCGGTGCAACTGAGCCACTGTATCCAGCCGAGAACAATCAACCCCGGGAAGGGCCCGCACGTCTACAATGGTGGAAGACCTCGGACTTAATCTTTTCTTAGGGAGAATTGATTCAGGTCTCATTAAACTAGACTTGGCTTAGTCATAACAATTATGACTAACCTAGTGGCATGGGTCAGCTCGGATTATTGACCACCTCAGATCAGAACTGTGTCAACAGATATGGCCAGGTAAGTGAGACCGGTGGAAGGAATATGCCGTTAACTCGCACAAGAACGCATTCAGGTCGAGTAGCTTCCAATTAAAAACCAGTCGGTCGTCTGTGCCAAACTTACCTTAGACACCAAATTGTTGAGTCAGAACCAATTGGGTTAGCCTACAATCCAGACTCTAACCTCTGAGCCTAATTAGGTCTTGCTTGATCGTGACTCGATCTTGACCCAGACTTAATCCTATTAGGCTGGTCAATTTAAGCATTGTTGATCCCATCTAACCAACTCTTGATTCGGTTTGATCAACCGCTTAGACCTAATTGAGCTACCCAAGCCCGAACCCAGTATTATGAATATGTCTTAGATCTGAAATTCTCAATTTTAGACCTAATTAATATTCCATAAACTTAATTCTTAATTAAGTTGGGTTCATAAACAAAATATGCACAATAAATCCTAGGGTTTCAGGATCTAGGGTTTTGCAGAAAGTAAGTTTTGGGTTTCTGATTAAGGACGAACACGCAGCACCCCTACACGTCATAAGAACACCCCATCGAATGGGAAGAGAGGGCCTTTAAACCCTTCTTCGTTCTTATGACCGGACGGCCAAGAGGAACGCCTTAATCAGGAACATGTAAATACTACAAAACAGTTATAGATCTATATCATATATCTCATATACAAATTTAGATCTAATCAAGGCATATTTTGCATACATCTCATGTATCAAATCATGCATGTTTTCAGATCTAAATTATCACATAATAATCTAAAAAATTAGATTTAAATTGATCTAATCAAAATAAATTCTAATCTAGACAATTATGTAGAACTATTCTACAACTTAGTCTAGTCATGCATCTATCATATCTCATATGATATTTAAAATTAAATAATTTTTATTTGCTGTTTATCAGATGTTATTATAACACTTATAATATCAGAAAATAGTAAATAAGAAGATCTAAAATATGATTTAATCAGATTAAATCAAAGACATGCAAAACTATTCTATAGAACTATTCTATTCTAGAACTAGTCATGCATATCTTCATGTTCTTAGATCCAAATCATTTAATTTTAATTTTTCTGATTTCAGATCTGATCACATCTCATGTGACATCTGAAATCACTTTATTTTCTAATTAAAATAAAATTAAAATCAGATCTAAACAATTTAGAACCATGGCTCTGATACCAGTTGAAGGGAAATCCTGATTTCCCGGTCCAGGTTCGTCCAGATCTGATTAGATCAAGAGATATATTTCAAAAATTTTCTCTTGATCTCAATCAGATCTTGATATGTTTCAGATCTGATTCTTATTATTTTAATAAATAAAATAAAATAAGATAAATTAAATCAAATTCAATTTACCTGATTTGGGTAATCCTATTACCCTGTAGATGATCCTGATTGCAGCGGAAGGTTCTGGATCTTAGCCACGCAAGCGCCTGGCCTCTACCGGTATCCACTCGGGTTGGATCTGGAGATCCTCTTCTTCTCTATCACACCTCCAAAAATCAGATCTGGATCTGATCTGGAGGATCTTCAAAACTCTTTTGAAGATCTGCAGTCGTCCTTTTGCAGCAGCGCAGCCTTCTTGCTTTTGATCGCCTTTCCTTGATCTGAATCGCACCAAACTAAGTCCAAAACACCTTTTGGACGTGGAGAGCAAGAGGAGAAGAGACTATGGCATGGAGAAGGAGGGGAGAGGCAGCCTTGGGGCGTATCTAATAGCATTGGAATTAGGGTTGGGCGCAGGGTCTTATTTATAGACCTCTTGTGATCCAACTCCTCTTCCTCTCAACCAATCACAACCCTTTGTGAAATCAGATCTAAATCTGATTGGTTGGAATAGAGACCCCTGGATTCCTCCTTAGAGGGCGCCTAAGACCAGTCAAACTGGATTCTTAGTAGAACTCTGATTGGAATCCAAAAGGGAGGTGGAGTCCTTGTCCAACAAGGACTCCTAGGCGCCTCCTACTTGGGCTCACGCCACCCTTGGCGTGCGCCCTTCTCCTTGCCAGGTTCTGGCAGGGGGACAGGCCCCCACCAGCTCTCCAATAGGTGCATGACATGTGGTCAAAAGTCAAAGGGTCAATGGTCAACGTTTGACCAGTCAAAGGTAGACTTTTGACCAAAGTCAAAGAACAAGAAATGGCAGGTGACCAAAAATGGCAGGTAATGTCTTA
>QRFJ01003615.1:52978-82311 GCA_006176705.1 Cocos nucifera
AGACTTTCTCATCAAGCTTAATCTGCTTTCCAATGCCACTATCTTGAATAAACTATTTTTCAAGAAATATGGCATGTCGACTCACAATCACATTGTGGTCTTCTGGAATGTAGAAATAGTATCCTAATGACTCTTTAGGATATCCTATGAATCGAGCTCTAAAGGACCTAAACTCTAACTTGTCCGCTTGTTGTCTTTTGACATAAGCCGGACAACCCCAAATTCTGAGATGACTCAGACTTGGTTTCTTACCGTGCCATATCTCATACGGTGTGGTAGGAACGGTTTTAGAGGGAACCCTATTCAGTAAATAGATTGAAGTTAATAATGAATGTCCCCAAAGAAAATCTGGGAGGTCTGTGAAGCTCATCATGGATCGAACCATATCCAATAGAGTCCGATTTCTCCGTTCTGAAACCCCGTTGAGTTGAGGTGTTCCTGGTGGAGTCCATTGAGAGACTATGCCATTTTCCTTAAGATAGTCTAGGAATTCCCGGCTAAGGTATTCACCTCCTCGATCTGATCGAAGAACCTTAATGGGTTTTCCAGTTTGTTTTTCTACTTCATGTCTGAATTCTTTGAACTTTTCAAAGGCTTCAGACTTGTGTCTCATAAGATACACATACCCATACCTAGACAGATCATCGGTAAAGGTAATGAAGTAGACAAAATTGCCTCTAGCCGGCACATCGAAATGGGCCGCACACATCAGTATGTACTAGGGCAAGGAGATCTGTGGCCCTCTCCCCATGTCCAACAAAAGGGAGTTTAGTCATTTTGCCTTGAAGACAAGATTCACAAGTTGGATATGACTCAAAAGTCAATGGACTCAATAGCCCATTTTTCTCCAATTTGTTAATCCTATCTTCTGCTATATGACCTAATCTCAGGTGCCATAGATATCTGTCGTTTGGACTATCCCTAGGTCGTTTGGCATTCACGTTTTGCTCGATAGTTAAAATAGGTACATCAATATGCAACTGATAAAGACCATTAACAAGGAAACCATTTGCAATTTTATTTCTTTCATAAAGAATGTTACAATGGTCCTTAAAGAAGGTGATCACATAACCTTCTTGTGCTAAGCATGAAACAGAAATCAAATTCCTGCTAGCTGCAGGCACATAATAACAGTCTTTTAAAACTAAGTCTAAACCAGATGGTAATCGCAGAGGGTATGTTCCCACGGCTACTGCAGCAACTCTTGCTCCATTACCGACGCGTAGGATCATGTCTCCATCCCTCAGCCTCCTGCTATCCTCAAGACCCTGCATAGAAGTGCACAGATGAGCACTAGAACCAGAGTCAAGCACCCAACTGGATGCAGAAGAAACCGTAAGGTTAGACTCAATAACGAGCATACCTCCAGAAGGACCTTCCTTCTTGTTCTTCAGGGTGGCCAGGTAAGTAGGGCAGTTCCGCTTCCAATGGCCGTCGCTGTTGCAATGGAAACACTTTCCTTTGCCATCGACCTTCTTCTTCGGTTCTGCCTTCTTCTTCTTTGATCCTTCCACCTTTTGCTTTTTCACAGACTTCTTTTTCTTTCCATAAGACTTTCTTTTGGAAGAAGTCCGTTCCATAGCAAGAACTGAGCCTTTAGAACCTTTCATAGAAAGCTCAGCGGTAACCAGCATATTCATCAACTCGGCCAAGGAATTTTGAAGTTTATGCATGTGGTAATTCATGATGAATTGCCCATATGCATCAGTCAAGGATTGCAGAATAATATCGTTCTGCAGATCCAAGTCCAACTTCACACCGAGCTTCTCAAGCTCTTCCATGTCCTTGATCATTGTCAGACAGTGATCTTGGACTGACTGCCCATCACGCATCTTAGCCTTAAAAAGTCATTTTGTGACTTGATATTTGGCTGCGCGACTCTGTTCACCAAACATCTCCTGCAGGTGAGCCAACATTTGGCGAGCAGTCCCGATATCTTCATGTTGGCGCTGGAGCTCATCAGACATCGAGCCCAACATGTAGTATCTGGCCTTATTGTCTTCGTCAATCCATTTTTCCAGAGACGCTCTCTGTTCAGTGGATGGACGAGCTGGTAAGGTGGGAGGGTCCTGGTCCAAAACATGTGTTAACTTCTCTGAACCCAAAACAATTTTGTAGTTCCTGAGCCAATCTTTATAATTGGGTCCAGTCAGTCTATGTGTGTCTAGGATACGTGCCAGTGGGTTGGACGCAGACATTTTCCTGTAGAGAGTCAAAGATTCTAGTTAGATACTGTAATTTTGACTTGACCAATTTGTTTAGGGATTTTATTTTTAAACAAATTAGCTCCCACTATTTTCTCGGATCCCTACACTCCCTCTGTAGAGATGCGAAAATCTCCACGATTGATGATTTCTAGTGGGTGGTGCGGTCTCACCAACTGACTCATCACCTCACCTAACAGTTATTGGTGATGGGTTAGCCAATGAGTGAACAACTCTTGTTCAATGATTCTCTAATCATGGTGCACCCAAACTTGGTCTCTAATTCATGAATCTCACCGTATCCGGAATATTGATCCACTCCTTAGTTAAGTCAGACCCACCATTTGCATAGACTGGGTTCCTAATTGGGTCTCTCACCGTATCCGAAATATTGAGCCCAACTCATCCTCCAGCCCATAGCATCCAATGCCTAATAGACATGGTTGCGTCTTCCCGGTGCAACTGAGCCACTGTATCCAGCCGAGAACAATCAACCCCGGGAAGGGCCCGCACGTCTACAATGGTGGAAGACCTCGGACTTAATCTTTTCTTAGGGAGAATTGATTCAGGTCTCATTAAACTAGACTTGGCTTAGTCATAACAATTATGACTAACCTAGTGGCATGGGTCAGCTCGGATTATTGACCACCTCAGATCAGAACTGTGTCAACAGATATGGCCAGGTAAGTGAGACCGGTGGAAGGAATATGCCGTTAACTCGCACAAGAACGCATTCAGGTCGAGTAGCTTCCAATTAAAAACCAGTCGGTCGTCTGTGCCAAACTTACCTTAGACACCAAATTGTTGAGTCAGAACCAATTGGGTTAGCCTACAATCCAGACTCTAACCTCTGAGCCTAATTAGGTCTTGCTTGATCGTGACTCGATCTTGACCCAGACTTAATCCTATTAGGCTGGTCAATTTAAGCATTGTTGATCCCATCTAACCAACTCTTGATTCGGTTTGATCAACCGCTTAGACCTAATTGAGCTACCCAAGCCCGAACCCAGTATTATGAATATGTCTTAGATCTGAAATTCTCAATTTTAGACCTAATTAATATTCCATAAACTTAATTCTTAATTAAGTTGGGTTCATAAACAAAATATGCACAATAAATCCTAGGGTTTCAGGATCTAGGGTTTTGCAGAAAGTAAGTTTTGGGTTTCTGATTAAGGACGAACACGCAGCACCCCTACACGTCATAAGAACACCCCATCGAATGGGAAGAGAGGGCCTTTAAACCCTTCTTCGTTCTTATGACCGGACGGCCAAGAGGAACGCCTTAATCAGGAACATGTCAAATACTACAAAACAGTTATCAGATCTATATCATATATCTCATATACAAATTTAGATCTAATCATGGCATATTTTGCATACATCTCATGTATCAAATCATGCATGTTTTCAGATCTAAATTATCTCATAATAATCTAAAAAATTAGATTTAAATTGATCTAATCAAAATAAATTCTAATCTAGACAATTATGTAGAACTATTCTACAACTAGTCTAGACATGCATCTAATCATATCTCATATGATATTTAAAATTAAATAATTTTTATTTGCTGTTTATCAGATGTTATTATAACACTTATAATATCAGAAAATAGTAAATAAGAAGATCTAAAATATGATTTAATCAGATTAAATCAAAGACATGCAAAACTATTCTATAGAACTATTCTATTCTAGAACTAGTCATGCATATCTTCATATTCTTAGATCCAAATCATTTAATTTTAATTTTTCTGATTTCAGATCTGATCACATCTCATGTGACATCTGAAATCACTTTATTTTCTAATTAAAATAAAATTAAAATCAGATCTAAACAATTTAGAACCATGGCTCTGATACCAGTTGAAGGGAAATCCTGATTTCCCGGTCCAGGTTCGTCCAGATCTGATTAGATCAAGAGATATATTTCAAAAATTTTCTCTTGATCTCAATCAGATCTTGATATGTTTCAGATCTGATTCTTATTATTTTAATAAATAAAATAAAATAAGATAAATTAAATCAAATTTAATTTACCTGATTTGGGTAATCCTATTACCCTGTAGATGATCCTGATTGCAGCGGAAGGTTCTGGATCTTAGCCACGCAAGCGCCTGGCCTCTACCGGTATCCACTCGGGTTGGATCTGGAGATCCTCTTCTTCTCTATCACACCTCCAAAAATCAGATCTGGATCTGATCTGGAGGATCTTCAAAACTCTTTTGAAGATCTGCAGTCGTCCTTTTGCAGCAGCGCAGCCTTCTTGCTTTTGATCGCCTTTCCTTGATCTGAATCGCACCAACCTAAGTCCAAAACACCTTTTGGACGTGGAGAGCAAGGGGAGAAGAGACTATGGCATGGAGAAGGAGGGGAGAGGCAGCCTTGGGGCGTGGGAAATCTCAATTGCATTGGAATTAGGGTTGGGCGCAGGGTCTTATTTATAGACCTCTTGTGATCCAACTCCTCTTCCTCTCAACCAATCACAACCCTTTGTGAAATCAGATCTAAATCTGATTGGTTGGAATAGAGACCCCTGGATTCCTCCTTAGAGGGCGCCTAAGACCAGTCAAACTGGATTCTTAGTAGAACTCTGATTGGAATCCAAAAGGGAGGTGGAGTCCTTGTCCAACAAGGACTCCTAGGCGCCTCCTACTTGGGCTCACGCCACCCTTGGCGTGCGCCCTTCTCCTTGCCAGGTTCTGGCAGGGGGACAGGCCCCCACCAGCTCTCCAATAGGTGCATGACATGTGGTCAAAAGTCAAAGGGTCAATGGTCAACGTTTGACCAGTCAAAGGTAGACTTTTGACCAAAGTCAAAGAACAAGAAATGGCAGGTGACCAAAAATGGCAGGTAATGTCTTACAAATAAGACAACCTATTCTGACTTGGACAACCTCCAGTCAGACCATATGAAGGCCTCTGATTGAGCACAAACTCCTTTGGCTCAGTCAGGACAACTTATTTATGATAGTAAAAGAAGAACGTTAGGTTCAATCGAGTGCTAGCACGATTTCCTTGAACCTAATTGAATCTCATTCAGATCAATTGAACTAGATCAGTTCAATTGATGATCACCAGATTCAAACCCTTGTTTGTGTGACCCAGTTAGGTTCAGTTCTGTATGGTAATGGGATATGTCATGATCTCTATCATAGACATCATCGAAACTCCTTTCGATGGATCAGAACTCTTCTGATTCGAACAGCTAGAATGATCGATCATCTAAATCATTCTAATTGCTCCCAAAATCCACCAGTGACACCTAGCAGTATATGGTGGCAACCCATCAGAGCTGAATGCGAACCTCTTGGTGCAGCTACCTGTGTGATTCAAGTTCTTCTATCTTGAGCCCCGATCAGATTAGGGTTAAGGTGAACTCGTCAAACCCTAGTCTCTGTCATATGATGTAATCATTCGATTCGAGTCCAATGTGAAAATCTAAATAGAAACTCTTTCTATTATTTCACTCTACCATGGCCATGGATTTCTGGACTTGATTCTCATGATCATCATAGGGCTACTCCTCTACCACCGAGGTAGATAGATCCCATCTTGATGCAATCCAGTTCCTACAATGAACATGCTATAGCCAACATACACCTCAGGGTTCCATATGGCTAGGAGACCGAGTAATGGTGTAGTCAAACTATAACACCCTCAAGGTGAACTGCCGATGCATCTCAGGTCAAAGAACCAGACACACTACTGCAGCATCGAGTCAGTCATTGACGAGAAGGTAGACTTCCTAATGACTACTCGAGGTGGTCACGCTCAGTGCCCTCGTTCTCTAACGAGTACCTGTACTCTCGCTCCGGTGTCTCCACACCGTAGACTCAAGACTCATCTACTAAAGAGAAGCGATCGTACACCAACCTTCCGGATCAATCATCATCCTTGTGATGATCCTATGGTCGGGAGCTGTTTATGAGTTAATAATGATTATTCATGTCTTAAATTTTCAACTCTTGAAAATATGAATTATCATTACCATTAACTCAAAGGATGTATCACAGACACTAAATACACAGGCGTGATAGAAAATAACCCATTTCATTAATTATAGTCAAAATTACAATTTTGCCCCTAGAAGTGTATTACAAGTATCAGCCAATTCTGGCTTCTAGGGCACATATATCTAACACAATGGTCCTTAAGAAAACTAATTACATAGCCTTCTAGTACTAGGCATGAAACAGAAATCAAATTTCTACTTGCTGCAGGCATATAATAATAATCTTTTAATACTAAGTCTAAACCAGATGGTAGTCGAAGAGGATATGTTTCCATGGTCAAGCAACAACTTTTGCTCCATTTTCAATGCATAGGATCATCTCACCATTCCTTAGCCTCTTGCTATCCTCAAGACCCTGCAAGAAAGTATACAAATGAGCACTACAACCAGAGTCAAACACCCAATTAGATGCAGAAGAAACCATAAGGTTAGACTCAATAACGAGCATACCTCCAGAAGGACTTGTCTCCTTATTCTTCAGGGTGGTCAGATAAGTAGGATAGTTCCGCTTCCAGTGGCCATCATTGTTGCAATGAAAATATTTTTCTTTATCAGCGGCCTTTTTCTTCAGTTCTGCCTTTTTCTTCTTTTCTCCTTCCATCTTCTGCTTTTTCACAGACTTCTTCTTCTTTTTAAAAGACTTTCTCTTAAAAGAAGTTCGTTCCATAGCAAGCATTGAACCTTTAGAACCTTTCATAGAAAGCTTAGCAGTAACTAGCATGTTCATAAGCTCGGCTAGGAAATTTTGAAGTTTATGTATATGGTAGTTCATGATAAACTGCCATATGCATCAGTCAAAGATTGCAGAATTATATCATTCTATAGATCCAGGTTCAACTCCACTCCGAGCTTCTCAAGCTCTTCCAAGTTTTTAATCATCATCAGATAATGATCTTGGACTGACTGCTCATCATGCATTTTAGCCTTGAATAGTCATTTAGTGACTTGATACTTGGTTGCATGACTTTGTTCACCAAACATCTCTTATAGATGAGCCAATATTTGATGAGCAGTCCTGATATCTTCATGTTGGTGCTGAAGCTCATCAGACATCGAGCCCAATATGTAGTATCTGGCCTTGTTATCTTCATCCGTCCACATATCAAGAGATGCTCTCTGCTCAATGGATGGACGAGCTGATAAGGTGGGGGGGTCCTGGTCTAATACATGAGTTAACTTCTCAAAATCCAAAATAATTTTGAAGCTCCAGAGCCAATTCTTGTAATTGGATCCGATCAGTCTATGGGTGTCCAGGATACGTGCTAGTAGGTTGGACGCACACATTTTTCTAAGATAGTCAAAATTTCTAGTTAGATATTATAATTAAGACTTGATCAATTTATTTAAAAATTTTATTTTTAAATAAATTAGCTCTCACTATTTTCTTGGATCCCTACACTTTCTCTGTAGAGATGCAAAAATCTCCATGATTAATGATTTCTAGTAGATAGTGCGATCCCACCAACTGACTCATTACCTCACCTAATAGTTATTGATGATGGGATAGTCAATGGGTGAACAACTCTTATTCAATGATTTTCTAATCATGGTGCACCCAATCTTGATCTCTAATTCATGAATCTCACCATGCCCGAAATATTGATCCACTCTTTAGTTAAGTCAAATCCGTCATTTACATAGATTGAATTTCTAATTAAGTCTCTCACCATATCTAGAATATTGAGCCCAATCCATCCTCCAGCCCGTAACATCCAATGCCTAATAGATATGGTTGCGTCTTTCTAGTGCAACTGAACCACTATAACCAGCCGAGAACAATCAACCCCAGAAAGAGCCCGCACATCTACAATGATGGAAGATTTTAGACTTAATCCTTTCTTAGGAAGATTTGATTTAGGTCTCATTAAACTAGACTTGATATAGTCATAACCATTACGACTAACCTAGTGGCATGGGTTAGCTTGGATTATTGGCCACCTCATATTAGGACTGAGCCAACAAATATGGTCAGGTAAGTGAGATCGGTGGAAGGGATATGCCATTAACTCGATAAGAACGTATTTGAATCAAGTAGCTTTTAATTAAAAATCAGTCGATCGTATCTATCAAACTTATCTTAGACACCAAATTATTGAGCCAGAACCAATCGAGTTAGCCTACAATCCAGACTCTAACCACTGAGCCTAATTAGGTCTTAGCTTGATCGATCACTCATATGATTCGATCTTGATCCAGACTTAATCCTATTAGGCTGGTCAATTTATGCACTCTTGATTCCATCTAACTAACTCTTGATTCAATTTGATCAACCGCTTAGATCTAATTGAGCTACCCAAGCTCGAACCCAATTTTATGAATATGTCTTAGATCTTAAATTCTCAATTTTAGATCTAATATATTTCATAATCTTAATTCTTAATTAAGTTTAGGGTTTATAAATAAAATATATAAATAAAATCCTAGGATTTCAGGATCTAGAGTTTTACAGAAAATAAGTTCTTAATTTTTTATTAAGGATGAATGCGCAGCACCCCTACACATCATAACAACACCCCATCGAATGGAAGGAGAGGGCATTTAAACTCTACTTTGTTCTTATGATCGAATAGCCAATGAAAATATGCCTTAATCAAATATAAAAACTACAAAACTAGTTAAATCTACATCATATATCTCATATATAAAAAATTGATCTAACTATAAACATATTTTGCATACATCTCATATATCATATCATGCATATTTTTAGATCTAAATTATCTCATAATTACCTAAAAAAATTAAATTTAAATTAATCATATCAAAATAAATTTTATTCTAGATAATTATGTAGAACTATTCTATAACTAGTCTAAACATGCATTCATCATATCTCATATGAACCAAAAATTAAATAATTTTATTTTCTATTTTTCAGATCTTATTATAATATTTATAATATTAAAAATAATAAATAAATTAATTTAAAATTATAATTTAATCAAATTAAATTATGATCATGAAAGACTATAGATAGAACTATTCTATTCTACAACTAGTCATGCATCTTATAGAAATTAGATCTAAATTATGTAATTTTAATTTTTTTATTTTAGATCTAATCACATCTCATGTGATATCTAGAATTACTTAATTATTAGATCAAAAATAAATTTAAATTAAATTTAAATAATTTATGAAAACCTAGCTCTGATACCAGTTGAAGAAAAAAATCTATTTTCTGGATCAGGTTCGTTCAGATCTGATTTGATCAAGAGAAATATTTAAAAAAAAAATCTTAGATATAAATTAAATTTGATACTTTTTAGATTTGATTTAATATATCTAATAAAATAAAATAAAAATAAATTAAATTAAATTAAATTTATACCTTATTCTTGGGTAATCTAATTATCCTATGATGATCCTACTGATTATCTGAGGTTCTGGATGTAGCCACGCAATTGTCTGGACTCTATCGGCATCCACTCGGATAGGATCTAGATATCTCCTCCTTCTTGATCTATTCTCCAAAGATCAGATCTGGATCTGATCTTGAAGATTTTTAAAATAACTTTTGAAGATTCGATGTCGTCTCTTGCAGTAGTGTTGTCTTCTTCCTTTCTTGTTGCCTTTCTCTTGCCTGGATCGCACCAAACTGGAGCCCAAAACCTCTTGGACGTGGAGAAGAGAGAGAGGATCTGAGATAGGCATGGAGGAGAGAGGGAGAGAGCAATATGGCATGGGCTAAGGGAGAGCTTATCTAAAGCTAGGCGTAGACAGGGTTTTTATAGATCCTGCTGCGCCATGCAGTGCCACATCATCCCGACCAATCATATCTCTTCGTATAATTATATCTAAATCTGATTGGTGGGATGACATCACCTGATCCAATCAAATGAGAGCCCCTCTCCAACACTCTTAGGTGGTGCCAAGATTGATCAAAGCAAAGTTTCTTGGCGCCACCTAGTTTAATTCTAAGAAGCAACCTGGAGTCCAATCTATATGGGACTCCAGGCATCCCTATCCTTGGGCGCACGCCTCCCTAGGCATGCATCCTCTTCATTCCTCTTTCTGGCAAGGGGACAAGCCCCTATCTGCTATCCTATAGGTGCATGACACATGGGCAGATGTCTAAGTGTCAAAAGTCAATGTTTGACCAAAGTTAAAAGACAAGAATTAGCAGGTAACGAAAAATAATAGGTATTATCTTAAATTTATCTCATAAATTAAGATAATTCTTTTTTGACCTGGACAAGCTTCAGTCAGATCAAGTAAAGGTACCTGAGTGAGCACAAATATATTTGGCTCAGTCGAGATAACTTTTAATGATTGTAAAAGGAGAATATTAGGCTCAATCGCATGCTAGCATGATTTTCTTGAACCTAATTGAATCTAATTCAAATCAATTGAACTGAGTTAGTCCAATTGATGATATCTAGATCCAAATTCTTATTTGTGTGATCCAGTTAGGTTCAATTTTGTATGGTAATGAGATATGTCATGATCTCTATCATCGACATCATCAAAATACCTTCCGATGGATCAGAACTTTCCTGATTCAAATAACTAGAATGATCGATCATCCAAATCATTCTAATTGCTCCCAAAATCTACCAGTGACACCTAGCAGTATATGGTGACAACCCATCAAAATTGAAAACAAACTTCTTGGTGTAGTTACATGTGTGATTAAGTTCTTCTATCTTGAGTCCCGATCAAATTAGGGTTAAGGTGAACTCCTCAAACCCTAATTTCTATTATATAATTTAATCATTTGATTCAAATCCAATGTAAAAATCTTAATAGAAACTCTTTCTATTATTTTATTCTACCATGGCCATGGGCTTATGGACTTGATTCTCATGATCATTATAGGGCTACTCCTCATCTATTGAGGTAGATAGATTTCCTCTTAGTGCGATCCAATTTCTATAATGAACATGCTATAGCCAACATATATCTCAGAGTTCTGAATGGCTAGGAGATCGAGTCATGGTATAGTCAAACTATAACACCCTCAAGGTAAACTACCGATGCACCTCAGGTCAAAGAATCAGACACACCACTGCAGCTTCGAGCCAGTCATCGATGAGAAGGTAGACTTTCTTATGACTGCTCGAGATGGTCACACTCAGTGCCCTCATTCTCTAATGAGTACCTATACTCTCGCTCCGGTATCTCTACACCATAGACTCAAGAGTCATCTACTATAAAGAAGCGATTGTATACCAATCTTTCAGATCAATCACCATCCTCATGATTATCCTATGGTTAGGAACATTTTATGAGTTAATAATAAAAATTCATGTCTTAAATTTTTAACTTTTGAAAATAAGAATTATCATTGCCATTAACTCAAGGAATGTATCATAGATACTAAATACACATTATGATAGAAAATAATTCATTTTATTATTTATAGTCAAAATTATAATTTTGCCATTAGAAGTGTACAGCAAGTGTCAGCTAATTCTGACTTCTAGGGCACACATATCTAACACTCCAAGCTTCAACTTCAATAGAAGATAGGATCTCCCCTGGGCTTCAACCTCAGTTGAAGATAAGATCTCCTCCGAGCATCAACCTCGGCTGGAGATAAGATTTCCTCCAAACTTCAACATTGGCTAGAGATAAGATCTCCCCCAAGCTTCAACTTCAATAGGAGATACAATCTTCTTCAATGTCGGCTGGAGATAAGATCTCCTTCGAGCTTCAACTTCAATAGAAGATAGGATCTCCTTCAACCTCGATTGAAAATAAGATCTTCCCTAAGCGTCAACCTTGACTAGAGATAAGATCTCTTCCGGGCTTCAATCTCGACTAGAGATAAGATCTCTCCCAAGCTTCAACTTCGAAAGAAGATAAGATCTCTCTTAACCTCCATGGGAGCTAAGATCTCTTCCGAGCTTCAACTTCAACAGAAGATAAAATCTCCTCCGAGCTTCAAGTTCAACCAAAGATAAGATCTTCTTCGAGCTTTAACTTCAATAGGAGATAGGATCTCCTTCGAGCTTCAATCTCGGTTGGAGATAAGATCTCTCCCGGGCTTCAATCTCGACTGGAGATAAGATCTCCTCCAAGCTTTAACTTCAAAAAAAGATAAGATCTCTCTTAACTTCCATGGGAGATAAGATCTCTTTCGAGCTTCAACTTTAACAAAAGATAAGATCTCCCTTGAGCTTCAACCTCAACGGATGTAGAGCCCGAAAAAGAACTTTGGCAGTCATTTTTTTTGTACTTTCTTCCTTCAAATTTTAAGCTCAAGAGTGGAAGGACTAGTGTTAGGGATAAACCTCGCTCCCATCGAAGTTCAGTCTGATACTTAGCCTAATGTCACTAGTAATCACGAAAGAACTTCGATCGAAAATTCTTCCTCCAGCGGCACGACCGAACTCCTTCCGGACTTCTCCAGTAGCCGAATCTCTTTCAGATTTCTTCTTCAATCGAACTCCTCTAGCGGTCGAAATTCTTTCGGACTTCTCCTTCAGTCGAACTCCTCCAGCGACCGAACCCCTTTCGGACTCCTACAGCAGTCGAACTCTTTTCGGACTTCTCCTTCAACTAAACTTCTCCTAGACTTCTTCTTCAGCCAAACTTCTCCATCAGTCGGACTCCTTCTGAACTTCTCCATCAGTCAAACTCCTTCCAAACTTCTGCTTCAGTCGGATTCTTCTAGGAGCGAAACTCCTTCTGAACTTCTCCTTCAGTCAAATTTCTCCAGCAGTCGAACTTCTTTCAGACTTTTTCTTTAGTTGAATTTCTTCAGAAGTCGAACTTCTTTCGAATTTCTCTTTCAGTCAAACTTTTCTATCAGTCGGACTCCTTCTGAATTTCTTCATCAGTCGAACTCCATCCAAATTTTTTCAATGGATTACTTTCAGATTTCAAGTAGTATTTCTTTCGAATGATCCCCTCTAGCCATATTTTCTTTAGAAGTTTGAACTCCTCTAAAATTGATATATGTCAAAGCTCTTCACCAACCAATGTCTGCTTCCTTCGAACTTCGATTATTAAATCTCAACGAATGGGCACATCACGACAACGGACACCTCTCTTTGTAACAAACTTCATGTGGCCCCGAGCGGCCCACTATCGGATGGTTATGACTATTATTTATCAGTCTGACAAGCGACTCCACTATCGGATGATTACGACTGTCATTTATCAGTTTGTTACAGACGATCCCACTATCGGATGGTTACGATGATTATTATCAGTCTAGTATGGACGACACCTCTCTCCATAATAAATTTCATGTGATCTCGAACGGCCCACGATCAGATGGTTACGGTTGTCACTATCAGTCTGCTTTGAACTTCATCTATAAAATAGATCCTCCAGATATATTTTCTCTAAGCTCTTTTCTTCTTCTAAAAACTCTGTTGAATTCTTGCCTAAGTACTCCATTTCTATTGACCAGAAGAGCTGACTTGATCGTCGAAGGATCCTATCGGAGCCACCACCATCGACTCTGGATGGAACTTTATTTTGTAGATCACCAGCGGCGACCTCTTTTTTTCCAACTCCAGCTCGATCCGGCGTCAATCAGATTCTGCACCAACACTGGGTGTAGTCAAATACTTGTTAAGTTGATGTATAAGTCAAGATTGAAATTGATTACTCTAAGTAGAATTTGAAAGAATGTCTTAATGTATTTCAATTTAGTAAAATCCTAGCCAGCGTAATCCTTATGAGAATCACAGGATTGAGTAGGTTGAGACATTATAAAGATTATTGATCAATAGTTGATAGTAAACTCTTATATTTTTCTAAGCATTATTAGTCAAGGGGATAAATTATACGGAACCATACTCTAATAGGTTATGAATATTATTTCACTATATTTGACTCTATTTGATCGTCGGATACCATGGCTAGATGGTCACTTTAATTGGTATAGGAAGCTTGTTCCTATACTATCGACTTAGTATTTGAACCTATAGAGTCATACATACAGAAGTTTCGATCCGATAAGATGACTGATTAATGATTATGAATCATTGAAAGGTTAAATTAATAATTAAATTGATAATTAATCTAATATAATTAACTAAAAAAGATTAATTAGTAATTGAATTATTAATTGATTTAATTTGATTTAGTTATGAGAATTAGATTAATTGAATTGGATTTAATTAGGTCGGATCCAATTAGATTATTAGATGACATAATTGCTAAGGAAGATAAAATTCTGATTTGATCATATCTTGGATTTAATTAATTCTTGATTTGATCAAGAGATTAAGAGTCTAATTAGGTTAGGCTATCCCATGTTTGGGTTTAATCAAATAAAATTTTATTAAGAGCCAAATTGGATGAGAACCAAAGAGTCCAATTGAACTGCACTTGCTCTCTTGCGCCTAGCCCTAGTTGCCGCCTCCTACTCTCCATGCACAAAAGGGTTGTGCATGAGATATCTGGATGCATGCCAACCTCTCTTTGCCACCCACTCTTAGTTAGGGTTAGGATTTGAAAAATTTTAATTTAAAAAGATTTTGAATTGGACTTTGTTCCAATCTCCAACTCTATGATTCAACACTCTATATAAACATCCTTTTATGAGACAAAGTAGCATAAGAATTTGTGCAAGCTTTTGGATATGGGCAACCAGAGAGAGAGTCTTTGGGTGAGGCTTTGGGGAGGGTCCCTTGGCGTGTGAAGTTTCAGAGGAAGTTGTTCCTCTATTGGATGAGAAGCTAAGGTTTTATAAGAGAAACAAGGGAAAGTTATTTTTTTAAGTATAATTTTATAGTCTAAATAATGAAATTATTTAAAAAATTTAATAAGTTTAAATCAAAACTAAAAATTTAACATAGAAAAGTTTAAAACTGGATTGAATTGAATTGAAATTATTTCAATTTGATTTATTCGATTTTAGACTACTTCGATTTGATTTTTGATTTTATAAAATATAAATTTAAAAATTTAGTTTTTCAAAATTTTAATTTAATTTAAATCAAAAAAATGAAATGTACATCCTTGGTTATAAAAATTAGTCTTGGGCTTGATAGGGCATCAGCATCAAGCTGAAAAGGAGTGGAAAAAAATTCCTACTCATCGTCGAATCTTGATATATTTTCTTATTCTTTTCATCACCTTGACTTACCAATTTTTACTATATATATCTTGCTTTTTGCATCATTTATTAATCGTGTATCTACCTTTCTCATTGCACGTGCTTGTTGCACGAGGACAAGCAACCCAAGTTGTTTCGCGTCATTTTTTTCTTTTTGGTTCTATATGGCATATATATTTTCATTCTCTTAATGAATTCGGTCCTGTCCGTTTCGTCTTAAGAAACATTAAAAAGGTTCTGCTGCATCATTTTTGCTTTTTGACTTTATTCATAGAAACTTGCATAAGCTATGCATGCATTATTAGTCTATAATGAGAACGCCCAGCTTGTCGTGAAGCAAGGTATCAAGAGCCCTTATTTTAAGTCTTTCCCCTTAAAATTTTTGGAAGAGTCACAATTAATCGTCATCCCAACCCATTATACTGCTATTTTTCTCCTCCATAAATTTTCCATTTTCCTACACTAAACGAGACAAAAGCTGACCCGGATGACGTGCCTCCCACCTACCAAAGCAATATCCGGCTAAAACAACACTTGCCAATCACATGAAAAAAGACCATTAAAAAAATATAAAGGGCTTCAGTTGGTCATGACAAAGATGAGAATGGATTCTCTAAAGTATCCATACACATGCTCATGCATGCATATTAAATATTAAAAAATATTTATAAATTTATAAATATTTAAATAATTTGAATAGCTATCCATGGTATCTAATCATGCACAATATTTTATAATATTTTTAAGCATGATAAAAATTTTATTTTAATAAAAAATATAGTACATGAATTTTGGTTTCCGAGCTGACAGCACGAAGCATCTTCCAGTGTTCACATGGTAGCTTTTCTGGCAAATTTTCGTCCATCGTAGCTCTCCACGTCACGCATGCATGTTACCTTTCCTTCCCAATTCCTTCCATCATGTTGAAGTCCCTTAGCCTTGAGGACCAGGAAGCTTCTGATCATTGTGACATGGGAAAGGTTCTCCGTTCAATTTTCAATTCTGAGAAAGTGCTGATCTGGCAGTCTGCTATTGGCCATATCCCACTTGATGGCCAGCAACTGCGAATCTGTTGCACTAATTGCTGGCAGCCACTTGGGATTCGGGAATTTGATGGGGAATAGAACGGGGAGCTCTTCTTGTAACATGGGTAAGAGACGTATCATGGGGCGTACTATGCTCTCCTCGTGGATTGCTAAAATCTTCTGCGGGACGTCTGTGTTGGCTGGTTGACCATCCCTCCGATCGCACGTGCCAAATAGGTTAGGTATTAAAGTAATCCAACTGTTAGTTTTCAACGATTTGATTTAGAATCTCGCCGCCGTCTGGATGGATACGATATTATATAAATATATAATATATATAATACATCTAAATATAATATAATATAATATATTTAAATATAAATTTAATAATAAAAATATAGATAGAAGAATAAATATAAATTGGATAATTAAATTTTATAACTATAAAATCAAAGATATTAATAAATAAAATATAGATCAAATTAATATAATATCAATATGATAATTTCTTTTAAAAATTATGAGTATATATAAAATTAAATAGAATCTAATATTTAAATATTGATATTAATATAATTTATACACGTATATGTATATATATACATAGTTGAACTTGACTATACTTGAGTGGATCTTCACTCAGATTTGATCATATTTAATCTTATATTAATAATCTAAGCTATTGGATGTAATCTAATATATTTAAAATATTTTACTCATATGATTTAGAGATTTTTAATTGACGAATCAAATTATCAATAAATATATATAATTTAATCTTATGTAGACTTTAATTTTTTGACCACTTGACTTATGAGGTAAGAATTTTTAAAATATATAATTTTTGTTATATAAGTAGTTGGTATATATTAGATTATATTTAATGGTTCGGATCATAAATATAGAATCCCATTATTTAATATAAATCTAACCGTACCTTAATAAAGATCCATTGGAGTGTAACCAAATTTAGGGCCCAGGCTGCAGCGCTTTGCCACATGAGTCACAGGAGATGGCATTTGCTAATAGGAGTGGGTGTAGAATGGAGAAAACCCGCTTCTTACTACAAGGATAGAGAGAAAAAAAATCAAGTCAAGCTCGTTTGGAGCTCAATGCTTTGCTCAATAATTCTTTGCAGATCTCAGGACTATTTGCCTTTTATGCCTAGTGTGGAAATGAGGTAGATGTTTGTCAATAAATTGTGGTGTTCCTCATGGGTATAGTAAATTCTAAATCAATTTTATGTCCATGATTATATTATACCATGGTTAATGCTAAATGGTCCAATTTGTTTTTTTTTTAAAAAAATATTGAATACTAAGAGATCATTAAATATGAAGGCATTGGTTCCGGTTGGGATGTTAGCACCAAACATGGAAGATCCCAGGTAGAACACTAATCCCCTTATGACACCTGCCCCAAAGCCATTTTTTGGTATTAGCTTTGATTCCCAAAAACGTTTTCGTTTTATTTATAGTGCAACTAACATAGCAATTATGTCTATGTTTATTAGCGTCTCTAGTTTTGTGTATCCATAGCCAAATCCAGACAATTTCTATTGGATCTAAATCCTACTAAAGTCTAAACACCTTCTAATAATGGACCCAGAAAAGTTGTGGTATTGTGTTGGGTTTTAATTAGAAATTGGGCAAGTTACTTTACTATACTTTCTGGCTATTCTCTTAAGTGAGAAATTCTTATTGCACCATTTATAGTGCAGAATGAACTGTAGCACACATGATGATTGGTATGCACGGAGGCCCCCATCCTCTTTTTTTTAAAACTTTCTAGCGCCCCACCCCCCGTGCGTGATCCAGCCACCGTGCATAGTGCACAAAAATTTCTCTTCTTAAGTTGTTTAATACATAAATTATGAAACAGAAAAGGAATAAGGATATATAAAAAAAATAAAGATTATATTTAAGTGCATTTGGTAAAGATGCAAATTAGGCAAGTTGGGCATGTCATGTTATTCAAATTATATATCCAAATTTGACCATGTGATGCATATAGCAGAATCTTTAAATCAAATACTATTTTGAGGTAGTAAATGAGGTTCCATGGTGCAGATCAATGGTGTTAAAACCTTTGCTTCGGAATTCACTTGATTAAATCTAAATTAAAATATGGTCAACTGCAACCTAATTCATCTCTTTCTATGTATATATTAGAATTAGAATTGATAATAGTATTAAAATCAGAAAAGATAAATAAAATCAGAAAAGAATGACAATATTATTTTAAAAAAAATTGTTTTCTCACTTAAAATTATGTTGATTATCCAAATTGCTATTTCACATTTAATTACCGTATACACTTGCTTTCCCTTCTCTTGCTGAATTGGACCCTTCGCATCTCTCTCACACTACCTTTTTTTTTATCGGATCAAAAATTAAGATTTTAAATAAAAATAACTAAAATCATGAAATAAAGAAATATTCTAAAATAACTTATTTGTGCCCAAATCTCCCTCCCTCCACCTCTCATGTCATGTCTTAGTGCCCCATGGCCCATCCTTCACTCCATAGCCTCTTCTCCATCTCCTAATCATCGTATCACTGACTACTTTCATGAAATTCATCAAAAACCATAGATAATAATAATTATGTGTCTCTCACCCTTCCCCTCTCTTAGGCCCTCTCTCATCCTCCCTTGTGCTAATTCTAGAGGAAGGAGAATTTTTCCAACCCATAACTCAAATCTCTTAAAAGAAATTAAGAAAAAGATAAAAATTGATGAAAAGAAGAGTTTTAAGTCTTCTTTTCTTTCATTGATTGTTAAAAAATTGAGGTATATAATAATAAGATATATTCTTATATAATTTAGATCAAATTTTTCTCCTAATTCGAATAAGATTAACTTTTCAAAAATAGATATAATTAGAAGAAATAAATATGAAAAAGTTAAATTTTAAGAGAAAGGAGATCTTGACCCTTACATCAACTTTTTCTTATATCACTCTATGGAATTCTTTTAGTATTGGGAGATATGTTCAATCGGAATCTTTTCCAAAAAGGTTTTAAATTTGTGGCCTATTTTAGTGCCCAAATGATAGAATTAAGGTCTTTATCACTAAGGGCATGGCCTCTCTCAAGAAGTGGTGCAACATTATAGATCTTGAAAAATTACATGATTTTAACATATATATACATATATATATATATATATATATATATATATATATATATATATATATATATATATATATATATATATGTATGTATGTATGTATGTATGTATGTATGTATGTATGTATGTATGTATGTATGTATATATACATACACACACACACACACATATATATTGTATATACATACATATATATATTTATATATATGTATATATATACATACATATATATATATATATTTATATATATGTACATATATACATACATACATATATATATATATATATATATATATATATATATATATATATATATATATATATATATATATATATATATATATATATATATATATATATATATATATATATATATATATATATATATATATATATATATATATATATATATATATATATATATGTACATATATACATACATACATATATATATTTATATATATGTACATATATACATACATACATACATATATATATATATATGTATATCGGGCATCATGTAATCAAATTATGATTTCTAAAAGTTTAGTGTGCAATTTGACTTTTTGGATGTAGCAGGCCTCTCTTCTTGACCCTATCTTGCCTATCTATGGTAGTCTAGTGATTCTCCTTGATCAACCACCCATCCCCCTGATCTTATCCTATGTTTGGTTGGGGTCATGAAAGGGATGATGGATGAGGTTGAAAGGATGGATGGTCTCCATCTATTGTTTGGTTTAAAAAGTTATAGAGAGAATGGATGAAAAAGTAAGATTTTTCATCCATCCTGGTCCACTAATTTGCATCCTCCCAAATTAGAAGGATAAAGAAAGGATGGATGGAGCATTGATGGATGAATTTTTATATAGACAAAATTATTTCTCATTAATTTTTTTGATAAAATTATAATATTTTTTTACTTTTTCATTTATATTATTTTTATATATTTTTATATATACTATTAATCATATACTATTAAATTATATTACTAATTATTTTAATTTTAGTATATAATTTTGATAATTATAATTAAATAACTAAAATTATCTTTAATTTCTCTATTTTTATTTATTATTTTTAATTAATTAATTATTAAATTAGATTATAAATTAACTAGTTATTTATATTATTAATGAAATTAATTATTAAATTAAATTATAAATTAATTAATTATTTATATAATTAACTCATTAATAATTTAATTATAAAATTATTTATTAAATTAAACTAAATTAAAATTAAATATTTATATAATTATAGATTAATGATTATAAGTTTATATATTGTTTACTTATTTGGTATAAATTAGTGTTATAAATTGATAATAGTAATAATTTTTTTAAAGAATAATTTAGTAAAAATATGATATAAATATCATCCATTCTTTCTTTCATTCCTCCTATACCAAATAGATGAAAGAATTACTTCTATCCATTCTTCCATATTTCACTAAATATATAAAAGAATGGATGGATCTCCATTCTCTCTCCCATCCATCTTTTCTCCTCCATCCATCCTTCCTTCAATTTATCCTTCATACCAAACAGAGCTTTACTTGGCTTGCATTTGTTTATGAATCCCTACAAAAAAAATTAGCAACATGAATAGATATGCCACCAAGGATTTGGTGGAGCATCTACCATGGAGGATTCGAAACAAACTAGCACAAGTGAATTACCTTTGTTGTTTATTTTCTCTAGCCAACTTTTGTATTTAGGACACTTTCTTTGTATGACCGTTGGCATGACAAAACCAGCAGCCATTATCTTTTTTCATGTGAGGTTTAGAACCTCCTGGATTCACTGTTACGCTAAGTTTTCTTTCACTATATATTTTGATTTCTATTATTTTTGTTAAACCTAGTTTGCTTGTGGTGGCACGAGGAATCCTCATTAATATGACCCTCACCAAGATGTGGCTGATGCACCATATTCATAGCTCACCTTTCTCTCTTTTCATTCTCTCCTCCTCTTAAACACGTAGCAAAATAACTTGACTGACAATCCATGTCTCCTTTTGAGCATTTTAACTAATTTTAAGGCTACTAAAGAAGGCACAAGGGATTTCAAAGTCTGGTGAACAAGGAAGGAGTTGGCAATGGGTAATTCAAGGTTTGATGGTTCCAATGTTTTGCATGAGCAAGGATGATGACTCCCTATTCCCATCATACCACATGTTATATAGATTTTAGGGTTGGAAATGAGCTAGGTTGGGCCGAGCCACACCCTTATTCGAGCCCGGTCCAAAATATTTTTTTGGGGCTTTGGACCAAGCCCGAAAATATTTTAAAATTAAGACCTGAGTCTAGCCCAAGCCCAAGCTTAAGTCCGGTCCGAATCCAATTGGATCAGTCCGAATAACTTATTTGGGCTAAATATTATGCCGGCCCGTGGTTATTTTTAGGCATTTGAAGAGGCCCGGAAGGAAGCTTGCTCCTCATCTACTTCAGCTATCCTCATGGTGTGGCCCAAATGAGAGACCCCATGCTGCTGCAGTCGACGGTACAACCCTTCGCATAGATTTTGGAATCCCGCCTTCATGCTCGCAACTTGAGCATCAGGACCGCATCCAAATCTTTCCTTCACCTTCGCCGGACAGACACGACTCTGGAGGAAGTTACTTGACAAGAATACTAAGATTTCCATTCTGGTGGGTGTAAAAGTATACGTGTGATTCTGGTGGTTCACCACATGATGAGCAAACGTGTTTCTGCCACAATTGCATAGATCAAAGGCTTAAGTATGTGAAGCATTCTTCTTGAAAACTAAGCCTTTGATCACCTGACTGCAAACGAAATTTCCACACTGAACAAAAGGGCAATTTAGCCTTGATCTAAATTTCTAAAATAGATATGAGAAGCAAACATGCCTGAGAACAAGACCACCAACTTAAGCCAGTCAGCTTCTCTAGCCCTTGCAAATCTGATGTTTCGCTGATGGTGGGATGAATCAAACAATGCGATGCTTTCCAAATTAAAAGAAATTGTTCGATAAATTTAATAAACAATGTGATTCAAGACCCACTGCCACTGGTTTCCTGCCTAGATTACAGTTTTTTCATGTTAAGTTTGTGCATCACATGCACCTGCTTCTAATGTTACATATGATGTGATGCAGATCAAGGGAACAATTGAAGCATCTTCGGACCGATCAGATTGGAATGGAAAGAACGGCAGACACTGGATCCTATTCAGTGGCATCCAAAATTTTTGCGTGGGCGGTGGTGGAACCATTAATGCCAACGGGAAGATATAGTTGCAAAACTCTTGCAAAATCAATAAATCACTGGCAAAACTCGTTCCAATAGATAACTTAATAAAAGTATCAAGTTACCAACAGATGAGCATGCCGTTAAATTGACAAATATAAAGAAGAAATTCTAAATTGTCCAACGAATCCATCCAAACATTAATAAAAATAAAGTATGATTGAATACCTAAACAAAATGTTTTCCAGTTTTAGCAAATTATTTTTCCTCCATCTTCATTCATCAATTATCGTAAAAACTTACGTTTAGAATAAACTAAATAATTAAAAGATGAAGAATTTAAATATAAAAAATTATAAATTGATATGGATTAGAAAAAATTATAAATTGATATGGATTATATGATATCCACATCCAACTTATAAAGATGGTTACATAATATTATATCCACATCCAACTTTACTACTTGGCAATGCCATCATCCGCATTCAACTTTAAAAAACTTAAGCAACTTATAATTGTTAATATACACATCAATTATAAATCTTCAAAATATAAGTACTATAAATAAATAAAAAATATTATATAAATTTAAAATATTTATATATATTTATCATATTCTTCACGAAGTCAATCTGCAATATAAATTAAGGCCTCGATGGTAAATGAGCTCAATAAATTCCAATGATGGTCCACAACTCTACCACACTAGTGCTGAATGCCAACTCTGATAACAGCAGAGACTAGAATAGTGAAAACATCTCTAGCCATTCTCAATAACATAGGATAGATTGCTACATTACTCTTCCACCAAGATATCAAACTACTTGTCCCTCAAATTAGAAAGTACACCATCATCCAAATAAGTATCTATCTCTAATTTCTTTAACCTTTTCGAAGAACTTTAATTTCTAAACTAAATAAAACCTATGCTAAATTTTATTTTATTCAAGTTAAAAAAAAAAACTGAACTTATATCACTTTATCCATCAAAATCATATGTTAGCTCACTTGAACCTACAAAAGGTTGCACTCTTGTTACATCCATATACTCATTATAAAATTTATAAAGACAAAAATGAATATCGTTAATCTTTTTTTTGCTCGCCTCCACATCAAATGCCATTTGATAACAAAACTCTATAAATATCAAGTTTGATATGGGATCCAAAATAGAAGCAATAACTAATAAAGTTTTGCACTGAGGCCAATATTTGTTGGACTTCTTTTGCATATCATTTGTCAATTACTTTAGTGTATCATTAGTATCAACACTCATATACATCAATAAAGCTTTAATTCCTTAAACTTCTTTTATATACAAATTACATATGGGGTATTTGCAACTAGAACATACTTTAGTGGCATCTATAATGCCTTCTAAGAATTTAAGAATTACATCAACTTGTTTCCATTCATCATTACTAGGACATATAAATGAATGCTCGATTGCATATCTAATAAAAATATCTTTAAAAGTAATTACATCATTCAACATGTCATAAGTAGAATTTCATCTTATAGCAATATCCAAAGTGAGCCTATTTTTAGCAAAAAGTCTCATATGTTGTGCTATTTCATTAAATTCTTGCATTCAAGATGGGATTGCAGATACATGTCTAATAATTTCTCTCATGTATTTAATAGCTTCATGAATTATTTTCTTCCCATCCTAAACCATAATATTTAATATGTGTGTATAACATCTAATATCACTATACTCCGTATTAAATAACATTCTATAACAAAAGTAATCTTGAGCCCTTGTAATTACAGCATCATTTGTAGAGCAATTATCTAAAGTAACAGCATATATTTTAGAATCCAATTCTCATTCAAGAAGACATATTCAATAGCACCTTCAATTGCAAACCTTGTATGAGAATATGTCGGTTTCTTAAAACTATTTATGTTCTTATACATAATAAAATCGGAATCAATATCATGTGCCATAAGAAAAATATAACTAATTTTCTGATTTAATGTCCAAATATCACTAGTGAAACTAACTTGAGAACTTAATTTCTTGAATGTATCATGCAATTTTTTCTTTTTTGCTCGATACTACTACTACCACAGTAAAGGGCTGCAGCAGTGGTTCGGAACCACTACCACAGCTTAAAAAATTACTGCCATAGACGAACCACTATTATAGCTCAAAAAATTATTGCCATAGTCTATGACAGTAGTTACTTAACCACTGCCACTATCACCATAGGTCTATGGCAGTGATACTTGCAACGGTTATCATAAGCACTGCCATATATCATGTATAGCAGCAGTTGAATAACTACTGCTATAAAAGATCTATAGCAGCGGTTCATCAACCACTGCTATTGGATCTATGGTAGTAGTTGCCCAACCACTATCATAGGTATTTATAGCAGTAGTTAAACAACCATTACAATAAGCAATTTATGGTAGCGGTTATACAATCGCTGCCATAAGTCATCTATAGCAGTGGTTATACAACTGTTATAATAGATTACCTATGGCAGCGGCTAGACAACGGCCATCATAAATCTAATGCAATGATTAGACAACCACCACCATAACTTATGGCAGCGGTTGACACGTGATCTACGGCAATGATTGGTATGCCTACGATAGTAGTTTGCAACTACTGTCGTAGATTTTAAATAATAAAGAATATAAATTTTTTAATTTTTAATTTTTTTACTTGATAAATGTAGTTCAATAACACAAGAATATATTTAAAATAATACAAGAATATATCTAAAATACTCAAATTTTATTACTTAATAAATTTTATTATAATATTTTTTTAAAAATACATGAAAAATCTATATTTAAATCTAAATCATCATCATTGGGAGGAGATAGAGCATGAGCTGGAGGAGCTGGAACTGGAGGGGTTAGAGCTAAAACATTAGCCAACATGTCCTCAATATAAAATGTGGTGTACAGGGCAGAAGTATGGATTTCAAAATAAAATAATGAAATCATATAACCAAATCCAAAATCTAGAACCATCTTATTAGAATTTAAATTATATAATATGCATTTATAACATAAATGAAGGTATTGGAACATACCTCTGATCGCTAAACTCCAACTTGATCTTAATCACCAGCAGCAGTCCATTAGGGGTTCCATCAAGTGCCCAAGTGTTCACCCTCCAACGTTGATCCATACGAAAACTTGATCAAGACACCAGCATCATTGATTATTTTAATTAAAATTTTTATGATAAGAATTTTAATTATTTGGGCAGAACCTTTCCTAGCCTTTGCTATCACCCTTCTTACCTACCCTTTCTTATCTTTCTTTTCTCCTTGTCTTCCTTTACAATTTTTCTAAGCCCTTATCCTAAAGTAGACTTTTTGTCTTTAATTAGGACTTGTCTTAACAAGGAAAGAAAGAAAGTAATTGGACAACTAGGAAGAGTGGTAAGAAAGAAAGAAGAGTTCTCAATTTCATTGGACTCCCAGAGCGCATCCCTATTTATAATATACGTAGGGGTGCTTTTACCAAATTCTTAAAAAAAAAATCTTATTTTTTGGATCAAGTTCATTCAGATTTGATTGGATTAAGAGAGATATTACAAAAAAAAATTCTCTTGGATCTAGATCAGATCTAAGATTTTTCAGATCTGATATTATTGATCTAATAAAAGAAAATAAAATAAAAATAAAGAATAAATTAAATCTAAGTTAATTTTACCTTGTAGTGGGTAATCAGATTATCCTATGATGATCATGATGTCTTCCTGAGGTTCTGGATCTAGCCACGCAAGTGCCTGACCTTTATCGGTATCCACTCGGATAGGATTTGAAGATCTTCTCCTTTTTTATCACTTCTCCAAATATTAGATCTGAATCTGATTTGAAAGATCTTCAAAACTTTTTTAGAAGATCGGGTGTCCTCTCTTGCAGCAGTGCTGCCTTCTTCCTTTCTCATCGCCTTTCTCTTGCTTGGATCGCACCAAACTGAAGCCTAAAGATTCTTGGGCATGGGTAGGAGAGAAAGGATTTGAAGATGACATGGAGGAGGGAGAGAAGCAGCCTTGTGGCATGGGCAATGGGCTAGAGATCTAAATCCTAGGCGTAGATAGAATTTATATAGACCCTACTATGCCATGTAGTGCCACATCATCTCGATCAATCACGGTCTTTTGTGTAATCAGATCTAAATCTGATTGATGGGATGACATCATTTGATCCAATCAGATGAGAGCCTTTCTGAATTATCCTTAGATGGTGCCAAGACTGATCAAAGATAAATCTTTGATGCCACCTAGGTAGAAACCCCGAAGCAACCTAGAGTCCCATCTGTTTGGGACTCCAGGCGTTGCTATCCATGGGCACATGCCTCCCTAGGCGTGCACCCCTTATCCAACTACTTTTTAGTAGGCGGACTAGTCTAAATGTTCTCTCCTATGATGGCTTGACATATGGGTAGATGTCTAAGTTTCAAAGGTCAACATTTGACCAAATGTCCAAAACAGAATTTAGCAGGTGATGAAAAATGGTAGGTATTGTCTCAAATTCATCTAAAAAGTTTAGACAATCCTTTTTTGATCTGGGCAAGCTCCAGTCAGACCAAGTAAAGGGATCTGAGTGAGCCCAAACATATTTGGCTTAGTCGAGACAACTTTTAATGATAATTAAAGGAGAACATTAGGCTCAATCGTGTGCTAGCATGATTTTCTTGAACCTAATTGAATCTAATTCAAATCAATTAAACTGGATTAGTCCAATTGATGATATCCAAATTCAAACCCTTATTTGTATAATCCAGTTATGTTCAGTTAAGTATGGTAATGAGATATATCATGATCTCCACCATTGAAACACCTTCCGATGGATCAAAACTTTTTTATTCAGACAACTAGTATGATTGATCATCTAAATCATTCTAATTGCTCTCAAAATCCACCGATGACACCTAGCAGCATATGGTGACAATCCATCAGAATTGAAAATGAACCTCTCAGTGCAGTTACCTATATGGTTAAGTTCTTCTATCTTAAGCTCCGATCGGATTAGGGTTAAGGTGAACTTGTCAAACCCTAATATCCATCATATGATTAACATTTGATTCAAGTCCAATATGAAAATCTTAATAGAAATTTTTTCTATTATTTCACTCTATCATGGCCATGGGCTTATGGACTTGATTCTCATGATCATCATAGGGCTACTCCTCATCTACCAAGGTAGATAGATTTTCTTTTAGTGCAATCCAATTCCTACAATGAACATGCTATAGCCAACATACATCTCAAAATTTTGAATGGCTAGGAGACCGAGTCATGGTGTAGTCAAACTATAACACTCTCAAGGTAAACTGTCGATGCACCTCAGGTTAAAGAATCAGACACACAACTATAGCTTCGAGCCAATCAGTTGACTATGGTTAAAATATGTTATCTAAAGAATTCTCCATGAAAGATCTAGAGAAAGCATCCTTCATTCTTGGAATCAAAGTCTATAGAGATAGATCCTATAAGATGCTAGGTCTTTCACAGAAGAAGTACATAGAGGAGGTGCTAAAGAGGTTTAGCATGAAAAACTCCAAGAGGGATTTGGTACCCTTCAAACATGGCATTCATCTCTCCAAGAAGATGTGCCCTAGTACACCTGAGTAGATAGAACGCATGAACAAGATCCCTTATGCTTCTGTAATAGGGAGCCTCATGTATGCCATGTTATGTATGCAACCTGATATAGCCCATGCTATGAGTGTTATGAGCAGATATCAGTCGAATCCAGATGAAGAACACTGAACTTCTATGAAATGTATCCTTAAGTACTTAAGAAGAACTAAGGATATGTTCTTGATTTTTTGTAATGGAGAACTCTAAGTTCAGGGGTATACAGACTCAAATTTTATGTCCGATATAGATGATCGAAAGTCGACATCTGAAAATCTGTTTATGTGTAATGGTGGTGCTATCAGTTGGAAGAGTTTCAAACAGACAGTAATAGCAGATTCCATCATGAAAGTAGAATACATTGCTGCATCAGAAGCTGTAAAGAAGGCATTCTAATACAAGATGTTCACCATAGAGATCGGAGTGATCCATCAGATGCCATTCCTCTATACTGCGATAATACTGACGCCATAGCTCTTACTAAAGAGTCAAGGTCTCATCAGAAATCTAAACACATCGAGCGACGATACCACCTCATCTGCGATTACCTCAAGAAGGAATACGTCGACGTCAAGAGAGTCGACTCTGCAAATAATGCGATAGATCCACTTACAAAGTCGTTGGACCAATAGAAGATCGAAGCCCACCTTGAGAAGATGGAACTTAGATTTGTAGTCAATTAGCTTTAGGTTAAGTGGAAGTTTATTAGATATGTGTGCCCTAGAAGCCAAAACTGACTGACACTTGTTATACACTTTTAAGGGTAAAATTATAATTTTAACTATAAATAATAAAATAAATTATTTTCTATCATAATGTGTATTTAGTATCTATGATACATCTCTTGAGTTAATGGCAATGACAATTCTTATTTTTAAGAGTTGAAAATTTAAGATATGAATTTTCATTATTAACTCATAAAATGCTCCTGACCGTAGGATCATCATGAGGATGGTGATTGATCCAGAAGGTTGGTATATAATCGCTTCTTTATAATAGATGAGTCTTGAGTCTACGGTGTAGAGACATCGGAGCGAGAGTATAGGTACTCATCAGAGAATGAGGGCACTGAGCGTGACCACCTCAAGCAGTCATTAGAATCTACCTTCTCATCGA